>OZ035837.1:10897893-10961356 GCA_964034765.1 Knipowitschia caucasica | reverse complement strand
CTACTACACCCATCAAAACTGGAAAAAATATCTTTGTTGATTTTTAGTGATTTTTTTCCAATTTCATTTTGTTACTGTGAAGGGGAAAACAATATTTTTCCCAACAAATTGCCTGTAGTAGCTAGGTGTCATTCATTGGGAGCTACTACACCCATCAAAACTGGGAAGAATATCTTTTTTAAAACTTTTTTTTTCCATTCACCAACCCATCTGTCAAATCTTGCACTTTGCAGACGGTCCCTTGCTGAGAACTCAGCACACGTACAAGCAGAGACTTCATCTTCATTGTTTTTCCTGGTTTAAATTGTCAGCTGCAGCCTAAGTAATGTTTTTTTTGAGTGGCAACATTGTGAACAGTATTTAATACTACACTCTTCACTAAACTGAAAATACGGACAGACTTTGAATCCAGGGAGTGTTTTGTTCGAATATCAGGCGAATATCAAACGTTCGGCTAACTTCACCTCGGTTCGTAGGCAAAGGTTTCCTGGGTACTCCAGCTTCCCCTACCACAAAAAAACATGTACAATACAGGGTAAATAGATGTGTGTTTGGAAGTGCGACTCTGGGACAACTGATGGAAATGAGCTCAAGGTACAATTCGCAGTTCATTAAAATGCACTCTCCAAACTAAATAATAAGATAATATCCAAAATACAGTATATTATGCAGACTATGCACGCTCCCCTTGTCTTCAGCTGTGTGGACACCATCTTCGTAAACTGTCCACATGGGGCAACAACAGCGAGATAAATCTGTCTTACACTGGCAGCTGCACTTTCTCCTGTTTGATGCTCTCTTCGTCCTGTCTCTGTGTTCTCCTCCTTTATTAAAACTCTCAACGTTTGGCCTTTAGACATTCTACAGTACACACTGTTTTATCTTTAACCACGAGCTCAACACAAACACACAGACCGTTGCCGAAGATAGCTTACTCCTGCTTCCGGGAAAATGTCTTGCCCACTCCGGTCTCAGCCAATTGAAATAGGGCAAAGTTTATGAATTACCAATCAGAGCGTAGAGGCTGTGTCCGGACTGGGTTGGATGCGGGTGGAACTTCCGGTTAGGTCGGTGGAGAGTGGATGTGCTGCAAGGCAGAGGGAATTTTGAATCCTGATTTAGTTGATCGAATCAGCTTGAGAAAAGTGGAGAACGGTTAGTGAAGATGGCTAAAGCTGCAGAGGAAGTTAAAGTTATTTTTAAGTTAAAGGATCAACTTGGTGGGGGGTTTAAAGGGGTTAATCCTCTTAAGCTCGTGGAGTCACTCAAAAAGTTTGGTGAGGGCCTTGAAGCCCGTGTATTGTCTAGTGGGGCACTTCTATTAATTTGTAAAGACAGGGAACAGGCAGCCAAAGTGAGAAAGAACACTAAAATCGCGGGACATAAAGTTGAAGCAAGTGTGATTGAAGACAAGGAAATCGTTAAAGGAGTTATTTATGGGGAAAGCGCAGACATGAATGAGAAAGAAATCCAGAACAACATTAAAGGAGGAATTGTGGATGAGGTGAGACGATTCAAGGTACGAGAAGGTGCGAACCCAAATGCCCCAGTCTTGATATCATTTAAGGGTAAAGTACTGCCTGAGAGAGTATTTATTTGATGCTTATCATATCAAGTAAAGGTTTATCAAAGACCACCCATGCGGTGTTTCAAGTGCCAACGATTCGGGCATATGGCATCTGCGTGTAACGGGGGAAGAAGGTGCGCTAAGTGTGGAGGTGATCATGACATTGTAACATGTCAGGAATCTGTGACAACATGTTGCAATTGTGGAGAACGACATATGGCTTTTTCAAGAGAGTGTAGGTATTTCTATAAAGCAAAGCAGGTGCAAGAAATCAGAAATGAGCAAAAAATTTCCTATGCTGAAGCAGTTAAAAGAGTGGAGGGAAAATCCCGGGAGCAAGCTTCTATGAGTACCGTTCAGAGTGGACCGACGGGGCGGTAGTATGCCGGACAATCAAGATGTACTTGTCAGTAAAGAGGCGCTTCTGGCTTTTATGGTTGATGTAATGTATTTAGCACGTGACAAGCAAACACGATCTGATGTGATAAAATGTGTGAAAAGTGTGAAGCAGCTGCTAGATTCCTGGGGCTAAAAAACTATTCTCCCCAGTCACTGCATGATTCAATGAGGGAAACCTATCTGAGGGGGAGGAAAATTCTGGTGACTCAAAGCCAACCAGGGAGTCAACCAGTGATCCAACCTGTGAGTGTAACCGCGAGTTCAGGTGAAGGAAGTAGGAGGGAAGGCGGAGTAGATGTGGAAGTAGAGGGAGTGGACATGCATGGGTGGGATTCTGAGGCAAGCCTTGACGATTATTAGAATTTATTATGGTCTGTATCCTGCAGTGGAATGCAAGGAGCTTAATAGCCAATGGACAAGAATTTAAAAAGGTAGTAAGAGATTTTGATATTAAGCCAGACATATTGTGTATCCAGGAGACATGGTTAAAACCTTGTTTGGATTTTTCCATTCCAGGATATGTGTGTCTTTGTAAGGATAGGGAAGATCGGGTAGGGGGGGGGTGTGCAACCTTTATCAAAACAGGGATTCAGTATAAACTGTGTGAATGTGAAGTGTCTTTTGAGTGTATAATGGTAGAAGTATGGACTTCTGAGGGGAAAGTGCACATTGTTAATTGCTATAATCGCTGCAAGCCTCTGGTGTTAAAGGAACTTGAAGGGGTGTCTAGTATCACAGGAGCAATATCAGTTTGGGTGGGTGATTTTAATTCTCACAATCCTCTTTGGGGTAGTCGGAAAATAAATTCAAACGGGGCTGTGGTGGAAGAATTTTTAGACAGGGGAAATTTAATTATTTTAAATGATGGGAGACCTACACGGGTAGATAGCAATGGGTGTTCAACCTCTGTTTTGGACTTAACTTTAGCATCTCCATCCCTAGCCAGGAGAGGAGAATGGGAAGTGTGTAGCGATACAATAGGGAGTGACCACTTCCCTGTATTAACTAGGTTTCAGAAAACTTTGATTATTGAGAATGAAGAAAGAGTGGGTCGGTTTGACTTTTCTAGAGCGGACTGGGGAAAGTTTAGGGAGGGCACTTTAGAAGGTTTAGACAGTGTAAATAGTGAGGGTACTATAGATGAAATGTGTGAATCCATCACAACTATGATTGTCAAGGTAGCAACGGAGTCAATCCCGTGCAGGAAAAATCCTCGAGAACGAGTTATTGTGCCATGGTGGAATGGAGAGTGTAGTGAAGTAGTTAAGCAGAGGAAGAAAGCTTTTAAGAATCTCAGAAAGAACCCGAATCAGGATAATGCAGTGGAGTACAAAAGGTGTCGAGCAGTGGCAAGGAAAGTTATTAAGAAGGCAAAAAGGAGTAGCTGAGTGCATTCTGTGGCACCATAGGTCCTACTACTCCAGTTAAGCAGATTTGGGCGAGAGTTCATAAAATGTCAGGCAAGAGGGTGCATTCAGATGTCCCAGTGTTAAAGGATGGTGGCATTGAGGCAATAACAAGTAAAGACAAGGCCGATGTTTGTGTTAAAACTTTTCAGAAAGTTCACAATTTGTATTCTCTTAGTGAGGAGAGTCTTAAAATGAGGGAGTAGCTGCTATTGGAGGAGGGGTGGAAGCTCGGGGGTAGACTAGATCGAGATCTTCCGAGCGCCACCGCAGGGCCTTTATCCCCACCGCTGTCAGACTGTACAATAAGTCACTTTAAATGATCACTGTGTGAAAACCTGCACTACTATTGACACTGTTTCCAATTGACACTTGTCACTTTTGTTGTACATAATTATTGTCACTTTTATTGTACATATATATCCTGCATGTAACATATTTGCACATTTCCTCCTTTTGCACAATCTGAGTGTTCTATCCATGCCAAATGTGACATGTAAATTTCTCCTATGTGAGATAAATAAAGCACATCTTATCTTAAATAAGTTTATTTCTTTTAAGAAGTTACAAGATGCTATCCAGGCTGGTGCTAATACATCTCCGGGGCGGGACGGGGTGACATACAAACTGTTGCAACATGTTGATGATCAGGTAATGGAGGAGATACTTGTGCTATTTAATTACATTTGGGAGGCTGGCACATTGCCAAAGTCTTGGAAACATGCCATTGTGATCCCCTTAGTGAAGCCTGGTAAGGATCCTTCGTCTCCTTCGTCATACAGGCCTATAGTATTGACTGCAGTACTCTGCAAAGTAATGGAGAGGATGGTGACAAAAAGGCTTGTGTATTTTTTAGAAGTCAGTGAGTTCTTTGTTAACTACCAGAATGGATTTAGAGTAGGAAGGAATACAATGGATTCAGTAGCAGTACTTGATCAGGATATTAAACGAGCAATAATAAACAAAGGTAGTGGTAGCAGTGTTCCTGCACATCGAAAAGGCTTATGACAGTAAGTGGAGAGAGGGCCTTTTGATAAAACTGTATAATGCAGGGATATGTGGTCGGATGTTTCAGTGGATAAAAGATTTTCTTAGTAACAGGTCTATACAGGTGAGAGTAAAAGGTGAACTTTCTGAGGTACAGTAGCAAGTATATTGAATGGAACTCCACAAGGGTCAGTTATTAGCCCGATTTTATTTAATATTATGATAAATGATATTTTTCAGAACATTGATGCAGGATTTGGAAGATCTCTGTTTGCGGATGATGGGGCTGTTTGGAGGAGAGGAAGGAAGCTGGATTCTCTTATGGAACAGACACAGAAAGTTTTAAATCAAATAGTTCAGTGGGCAAATAAATGGGGTTTTAAAATATCTGTGGCAAAGAGTAATTATGTGACTTTTGGATTGTAGAAGAGGGGAGCAAAGGGGTCTTTAAGTTTGTATGGTAATCCATTAGAGAAGGTGAATGTCTTCAAATTTCTAGGAATGTGGATGGATGAGAAACTAACTTGGAATAGGCATGTAGAAAAAATTGTTGTTAAATGTGAAAGGATAAATAATTTACTTCAGTGCTTGGCTGGCAGTGACTGGGGAGCAAATAGAGAAACAATGCTCATGATTTATAGAGCAATGATTCGGTCCTCGATTGATTGTGGTTGTTTTGTATATGGGGCTGCCTCTAAAACGGTTTTACAAAAACTTGAAAGAGTACAATCAAAAGCCTTAAGAATCGGCAGTGGTGCTTTTAGGACAACACCTATTCCATAGCACTGCGGGTCGAGATGGGAGAAACTCCTCTTGGAATTAGGAGGCAAAAACTTGGGCTCCAGTATTGGGCAAGATTAGCTGGATTAAAACACAATTCGGCTGCAAAATGCCAATTGAGTGAATATTGGGAGTTTGATAAAAGAAATGAAAAGAGTAACTTTTTGTGTAGGGTAAAAGAGATTGCTAAAAGGGAAGGATTAGAGAATAATGTGGTAGGGTTGGTGTGGCCATACATTCCCTTCTGGAGGATGTCAGAACCTGAAGTGCAGTTGTATTTTTTGGGGATGGAGAAGGCACAGGTCAAAAGACAAGTGGAGAAGTTCATCAGTGAAAACAAGGAGACTGTGCATGTGTTTACAGATGGTTCAAAGGATCCAGGGTCTAGACAGGCAGGATTTGGTGTCCATCCATCCATCCATCCATTTTCTTCCCCTTAATCCATTTCTGGGTCGGGGGGGGTGGCAGTCAGGGCTGCACCCAGTACACTTAGCACCAGCCCCTCACTGATCCTCCTGCAGGTGGTGAGTCCACAGGAGCTGAGATCTTTCAGCGGGGGCTTCAGGCAAAGTGGGGTTAAGTGTCTTGCCCAAGGACACAACGACAGCAGTCATCAGTGGGAGTCGTGAAGTAGGTCTTAGTGGGCTTGAACCCATGACCTTCAGGCCCAAAGGCCAATGCTCTACCAACTGAGCTAATGTGTGTCCATGTAATAAATTGTGATTTTAATTTCAGTAGTCGAATTAGCGATGGTCTATCTGTGTTCTCTGCCGAGCTTCTTGCTATTTGGTGGGCTTTGAAATGGGTAGAAGATAATAAACCCAGGGATACATTTATCTACTCAGATTCGGCTGCGGCATTGCAGGCTCTCAATATGGATCTATTGAAAGGAGCTCGCCCTGATCTGGTATTTGAAGTACTGTCATGTCTTCATCGATTACAATTGGGCGGGTTAAGAGTAAATTTAGTTTGGGTCCCAGGACACTGTGGGATTTTAGGAAATGAGATAGCTGACAAATCTGCTAAGCAGTCTCTTCTGAAAGAGTCAATAGGCATTAGAGTACCTTTAGGTAAAGCAGAGTGTGTGAGTGTTTTTAAGAAGCTGGGTGATCAGGAGTGGCAGAGAGAATGGCAAAAAGAAACCAGAGGAAGACTTTATTTCAGGAGTCAACCTTCAGTTAAAAACAATAGGGAATATTTAACAACAAGACGAGAACAGGTCATTATCGTGAGGCTAAGACTGGGGCATTGTGGGCTCGCTGCCTGTTTAAGGATTATAGGAAAACATCCAGATGGACTTTGTCAATGTGGACAGACTGAAAGCGTTAAGCATGTGCTATTGGACTGTCAGAAGTACGCAGTGGAGAGAGAGAGGATGCTGTGTGAATTAAGTGACTTGGGTTTTAAAGTTTTTTCAATAGCGAGTATATTCGCGGTATCGCGGGTTTCACGTAGAGTCATATTAAAATATCTGCTCTCTACCGACCTAGTCTCGAGAATTTGTCCCTAATTGTGTGTGGAAAGATGACGGAGGAGGGCAGCATTGCCCCGTACCGGCGCACAGCCTGCCGGAAAAAATTAGAAGAAGAAGAAGAAGAGGCTGTGTCTTTTCCGCATCTGTGCAATTCGCTTTGTATCTGGTCTGTGTGTTTAGCTCGGAGCTCAAACTAAAACAGTTAGGAAAATGTCTACAGATCAAACGTTGAGGGTTTTTATAAAGGAGAAGAACATAGAGACACCGTATTTTGAGATGAAAGAAGAGCTAGAGGAAGAGAGCATCAAACAGGAGGAAGAGCAGCTGCCAGTGTAAGACATTCATCCACATGTTACTGCTCTTAGCCTCATGCTAAACTAATCCCGAGTTTACATTAGATATTAAACCAGCATTATCTTGACACCACAAGGATTGTCAATGCTACTTCTGCAGCTGCAACAGTCTGAGCCTGGTTCATCTGGACCCTCTGCTCTGTCATCCTCTCATCCACATGTAGTAGTACATGTTCTGTCTAATGTATGACTTGTTGGGGTTATGTGTATCGGCCCAATGTATCTGTCCAATCAATTAACATAACTGAACTCGTTTTACTACCAAAATTAATATCTGATCTGTGGATTATTCTGATAACTGGGGTTCATACAAATTATGATTATTATTAAAATACATCTAACTAAAAAGTAAATGCAGATACATAATCTAATCCAGAAGGAAAAGATGAAGATGTAAACAAACAAACCATAAATAAAATGATGGATATTTATTTATATAGCACAAATTGTTAAAGAATTTTCCGAAGCTAAGAAATATGATCATACAAGTCTTCCAGCTGAAATTCTCTCTTGAGCCATGTTTCCAGTCCAGGCTCCAGAACCTTTGATTCAAACATATTTCAAAGACACCGTATAAGACAATATAAACACAATATAAGAACATATCAAACATATTTAAACACACAGTATATAGGTTTTATGCGGTATTAAGTGCTTTAAAAGAAACTGTGCATATTTTCAGTTGGATTATTATTATTCTCCTCTAGGGACTAATACGTTTGTTATTAGATTTACAATATATTGTTTTTTGAATCTCTTTGTGAGAACCAGGGACTTTGTGTCTGAGGTCCTGACCTGCAGTGTGGGGGGCCCCCCAGGGGACTGTCCTCGCGCCGTTCCTCTTCACCCTCTACACTGCGGACTTCAGACACAACGCGGACGGTTGTGTCCTCCAGAAGTTCTCCGACGACTCTGCCGTCATCAGACTCAGCTCCGAGGACGATGACGCGGAGTACAGAGGAGTTATACAGAACTTTGTGGACTGGTGTCAGCGGAACCACCTCCTCATCAACGCGGGGAAGACCAAGGAGATGGTGGTGGATTTCCGCAGACGTCACTCTGCCGCTCCAGCCCCAGTGAACATCCAGGGAAAGGACATTGAGAGAGTGGACTCTTACAAGTACCTGGGTGTTCATCTGAACCACAAACTGGACTGGACTCATAACACAGACGCCCTCTTCAAGAAGGGCCAGAGTCGACTCTACCTGCTGAGGAGGCTCAGGTCTTTTGGAGTGCAGGGGCCACTCCTGAAGACCTTCTATGACTCTGTGGTGGCATCAGCCATCTTGTACGGTGTGGTCTGCTGGAGAAGCAGCATCACAGAGAGAGACTAGAAGAAGCTGGACAAGGTCATCAGGAAGTCCAGCTCAGTCCTGGGCTGTTCCCTGGACACAGTGCAGCAGGTGGGGAACAGGAGGGTCCTGAGCAAACTAACATCTATGCTGGACCATGACTGTCACCCCCTGCAGGACACTCTCTCTGCTCTGGAGAGCAGCTTCAGTGACAGACTCATTCGTCCTCGCTGTGTGAAGGAGAGGTTTCGCAGGTCTTTCCTTCCTGCTGCTGTCAGGCTGTACAACGAGAATGTGTAACAAGAACTGCTGAGTCTGTACAAATTTCACTGATTGTTCACTATAGTAACTTGTCACTAGCCACTTTACCTGCTGTTAGTATTACTGTATTATTACACATCCATCTGATATTTCTGCCATTCACAAGCCACTTTACCTGTTCATATGCATATTCCCATATTCTCCGCTGCTAAAGTACAATAGACATCTGTAAATACTTTTGAACCAAGTGCAATTATAGCCCAGAGTTTATTTTATTTTATTTTATTCTTATCGTAATTTTATTGTCTATTATCTTAAATAATAGACTTATTTGATGTGTGCAATCTGAGTGCTCTTATTTCCTTCTTTCTCTGCTGTAATGTGCGCAACGATGACACTGAAATGTCTCCACTGTGAGACGAATAAAGGTTCATCTTATCTTATCTTATCTTATCTTTTTCAGATCTGCCCCAGAGTTTTTTTCTGTGTGTGTGAAGACAGAAGAGGCATCACCGTTTCAACCTGAATTCAAACAGGAAACTCAGGACATCAGCACAGAGCCACATTTACACCCAGAGACTGAGGGAGACACGGAACACTCTTCTGAATATGAGGAAGGCCGGAGAACTCCTTCCAGCTGTTCAGATGATGAAGACTTCTTCAATCACGTCCTCAACATCAGAGCCAAACGGGCCACTGAACAAAACTCAAATCTATCTAAGATCAAGTTAGAACCAGAGACCATTGCTACTGTGAAGAAAAAAAAGATAGTAAAAGTAAAAAGGCCTGGAGTAAATCCCCAGGAGTGCCCTATTTGTAAAAAGATACTAAAAGGCTCTGTCAAAGTCCACATGAGAATTCACACAGGAGAGAGACCTTACAGCTGTGTTATTTGTAACAAATCGTTTAACCAATTAAATGGGTTAAATTCTCACAGGAGATCCCACACAGGTGAAAAAGCATACAGCTGTTCCATTTGTCAAAGAGAATTTACCAACCATAATGGACTGAAATACCACATGAGTAAACACACAGGGGAGAAACCTTACAGCTGTCCATTCTGCAGTAAAGCATTTCTTTGTAATAGTAATCTACTGTCACATATCAGAACACACACAGGAGAGAAGCCTTACAGCTGCTCAACCTGTAACAAAAAATTTAACCGTAAAAGTGGTTTGAATGTTCATGAAAGATACCACACAGACAACACATTCAGCTGTTCGATCTGCATTAAAACGTTCCCCGTAAGCTCTAAACTACAAGCACACATGAGAACTCACACTGGGGAGAAACCTTTCAGCTGTACGCTTTGTAAGAAAACCTTTATATGCAAACGGTATCTAACTGAGCACAGCCGGACGCACACCGGGGAAACTCCCTTTAGTTGTTCAATCTGCAAGAGAGCGTTTGCCCAAAGTTCTACTCTGAGGACGCATGCAAAAATTCATAAAAGAGAAACTGCAAAAGATGTTTCAAACCATTCTGCAACTGATGCAATGCTTGAATGAAGCTGGAACAAAGGTGACAGTACCAGCAGTCAACACCAAGGAACCCAACAGTTGATCATTCTACCGTCTATTTGCCACAACTCCCACCAGCTATAGGAAGAGCAGGTTTATTTGGATAGCACAGCTCATTCAGAAGACCATAACTTTTTTGTGTGCGTGAAAATATAGACATACAATACATGTGCAGACGGACAGACAAATACATGTGGGTGTGTGGGTGGGCGTGTATGGGTGCAAGTTCCCATCTTAGCAATTTGATGCATCCACCCATCACCCTAATTGCCCCTATTGCCCTTCCTTTTGTATACCAGTTGGCATACCAGTTGGCATACATGTGTCTAAAGTGGTGCATTAAAAAGAACACTATGGGAGGCTGTCTACTTGGGGCTGGGGAGCTGTTCCAAGGACATCATCTTGTGTCCCTGTATACCTAACAGATTTCTTTTTCTTTTTAAAAAGGTTTTTATGCATTATATATTTTTATTTTTTCCCCTGCTTTTTCCTATTCTTGAGATATTGTGCATTAAAAACACAAACAAGGATGGTGGAAGAATTAGGGACTGCTGTGATTTAATGAGTAGAGTTCGATATGAATGGTGTTGCTGATAGTGGTGATACTGAGGGCTGGTTTAGTGGGGTAAGGAGAATGATAATGATTGTAATGTATGACATTAAGTAAACACAATGCAAAAACAACTTGAGGGTAGTGGGCAACACAATCGTAGTAATCACACATACAGTGAAAAAGAGTTAAAGAGTAGTTGTAAAGGATAGATGTGAGTTTGGGGGGTATTGATGTTGGATGTGAGGGTGGTCATGTGCTTATGTCTGATGTCTGCCTGTGTTAGAGGGCTCTCTGTTAAGAAAATGTAATAGTGTGGGTTTGATGGAGAGGGGTACTATAGTGGTATGAGTAGATGAGGTGGGTGAGGTTGGTGTGTTATCAAGAGTGAGGTGGTCTCGGAGGAGATTTTTCCATTGGTTGATGCTTATTTTGTGTCTTGTTTTCCAGTTCATGAGCAAGGAGTGTATTTTGGTCATTTGTATTTGGTCCTATAAATAATTTCATATTAAATCAGGTGCAGATTGGTGTTATTTGTCATGGAGTATATGGTTTGGCAGATTTGTTTCCAGAAGGTGGAATCTTGCCAGTTGGGATGGAGCAGAATGTGTTGGATTTAATGATTGTTTAGTAAGTTTTGGAGAGATGTTTTACTGCTTTTAGGTTGACAAAAGTAGTGATCAGAACTTTGAGGTCCTTGGATCAGCCTGTATATTGTTCAGCAAAAGAAGGAACAACATATTTGCTCCATTATTTCTCAGATCACAGCATTGTAGGTTTCTGTGCCTTCTGATCAAGCAAAGAGTATCAGTAAAATTTTGCATATTTTTGTTTTGTTGGCAAGACCTGAGAGGACGCGAGGTGTATACAGAAAATGAAAACATTTGGGACCCTCTCGAAAGTGTGATACATCTCAAAGGGCTTTCCCTAAATGAAACAAGACCACATAGGAGATTTTGATAGGGAGAAGTGTGGACTCTGTGGGAGTTTTCCTGGAAAGAAGGATGAGGAATTATCTATGTATGGATGGATGGGTGTGTTTCTGCTGCTGGACACCTGCATTTTGCCAGGGATCACGTAAATATCTATCTGAACATTTTTGCTATAAATTGTAGTTTATTTTAAAACGTATGGACTCCATTTTGTTAACAACACGCTGGTTGTTGGGGGAACCTGGCGCTCCCTCTGGTGTGCATAGAAATGACAGCAGTATGTTCAAATGTTACAAAGTGCAACACTGTTGTAATCTTGGCTAATAAAATATTAGACATTTACAGTAGTTTCTCAGTCAATTCCAATGCATTTCATTTATTTGTGTCTTGTGCTAAATCCCTAAATCACAACAGCAGTCGCTGAGGAGGAATTTACGTTTAAATTTAAGTTGTCATTTTTCCAACAACATCCCAACATAGAGCCATTGGTCCATAGCGAGCATCACCAATGTCCAGAAATGTTAATAATTGTCTTTCAACAAGGAACAATTAAAACAACTCAATGGGAGAAAATGTGAGATCTTTGAGGAGGTCCACAGTGAGAGGAATCCAATCCTACAGACTAGAACTAGGACATCACATTTAAAGCTAGGGTACTTGACTTTCAAACCACACAAAAAATAACTAAGCATTATAATCCATCTAAATTGCTATATTCCCCCTGCATACAGTTTGATGATATCACTGGTTTTCACATGCATGTATTTTTGGCCTCTGTCATATCTTTAGGTTGTTTTTTTTCAGACAGAAAAGTGGCTGGTGATATTTATGTATTTATGAAAAAATTAGGTCTATTATGTGTATAACATGTGTATCTCAACGCGGAAAAAATAACATGCACATTAATTACTGCTTTTTTCTTTGTTTGTTTAAATTCCATAAATAATGAATGTTCACAATTGAACCTTGCATCAGATCATTATTTCTGAACAGGAAAATATTTAAAAGCTGTTGTGACTGTTATAGAAATATTTTAGAAAAGCAATCTGAATTAACACCTAATAGTTATGAGTGTAAGTTATTAACTAATAGTCAACTCTGGATTCAGATACAGGCCATAGTGCTCTGTTGGCAGCAGGTCAGTGATAGATGGAGACGTGCTGCATCATGTCTTTGACCTGGGTCATAGAACAATATGTTCAGTTCAAAAGCAGATTGTTACATATATCAGAGTTGTATCAGCGTTAGGAGGCGTAAAGAGAAGCCTTGAGCAACACATATCAATGTTGACTTCATTTATGTAATATCTAGAGTAGATATGTGTTTGTTTACTCTGGTCTATTTAATGTACAGTCATTTCCTCAATCGGGGCAGTCGATTTCGGACGGCTGCCCGGTGGTATTGGTATCGGTTCTGTTATTCATTGTAATTGTGCACATTTACTAATGATAAACTCACACTTTGTTTGGAATTACGGCTCTGGGTTGTTTACATTATTTTACTCTTGTTATGTGCAGTAATTCTACAACATGACTTATTTAGTTCTAGACATTAAACATTGATTATTAGTTGTAACATAATTATAATCGTATTTCCAAATTACAAGGCACGGTAAAAAAGTGCCATATGGTTTTAATTTGAAGAAACGGAAGTGTTTTATTGTGAAGGGTGAAAACAGGATCTGTTCTAGTTTTATGAAACCATCTTAACTAAAAATGTGAATCAGCAAAAGTTGTCACTTGCCGCTGTGTTTTGTTCAATAAACCTGAACAAGAAAGTTCAGTAAAACTACCGAGCCTCCGTCATGATTATAGAAGCTGTATCTACGTATCATTTGGTGCCGAAACCCGGGATGTAAGGACTTTAAGAACTTTTTCGAACGAAGTGAACAGCTAACGGCTCGGTTTAGCAGCCGTCATGACGGAGGGACTCGAGCGGCTGAAAAGGAAGCGGGCGACTATTCGCGCCGCTACGACGAGGCTGTTAACCCGCCTAGAGGACGAGGTGGGGAAGGAAAGACCAGATACTGACAAACTACGCGAGTTTCTGGCAGTTTTATCATCGAAGGAGGACAGTTTATTGGACTTGGACAAGGGCATAAAAGATGTGACTCCCACGGACGATCTGGACACGGAGATTTCAAGCACACTGGATTACATGGACCGCGTTCTCACTTGGAAGGTTCGCGCCACCACCACCATCGGGCATCAGGAAACCATCAGAGACACCCCGAGAGTGCGCGTGAGCGATGGGAGCAGTGGTTCATTTACATCACAGTCCAGACAAACTGTTAAACTTCCTAAGCTAATGATAACAAAGTACGATGGTGAAATAAGCCAGTGGCAGGAATTCTGGTCACAATATGAAACAGCTATTCACAGAAATGAGGTACTATGCAAGACAGACAAGTTTACTTACCTCAGATCCTACCTGACTGGAGCAGCTGCTAGAACTATTGCAGGGCTTACAATGACAGATGCCAACTACGATGCTGCAATAGAGTTACTCCAGAGCCGCTTTGGGAGAAAGGACATTGTGATAAGTGCCCATATGTCCAAACTACTGAACTTAACCCCTGTTAAAAGATCTTCTGATGTTACAGCTTTGAGGCACTTGTATGATGAATGTGAGATCCAGATACGCAGTTTGGAGTCACTTGGAGTCCAGAGTGACACGTACGGCTGCCTGCTTTGTCCAGTGCTACTGCAGCTCATTCCGGAGGACATCGCACTTGCCTACACCCGCCAACCAAACGCGACCAACGAATGGAAGGTGCCAGAGTTGATTCAGTTTCTACAAAATGATGTGCAAAGCAGAGAACGAGCGCTTCAGCTTACCAGACCAGGCCATGCATCGAAGGATCCGAGCCCACAACACAAGAATGTGGGTAAGCCATCCTACGCCTGCGATAAACCCAGAAAGTGGAGTGTCCCGTCAGCGACCGCCTTGCACACTGCCAGTGCCGTGCCCCGGACCTGTGTGTATTGTGACAGTAGCGACCACAAACCAGAGAACTGTTCCGACCATACAGTTAGTGCACGCAAGGATAAACTGAGAAAACTTGGACGGTGTTATGTCTGCTTAGGCCCAAAACACATTGCAAAATACTGCAGAGTAAAGGTTTTGTGCAGCTTATGCAACCGGAAACACCACTTGTCAGTTTGTGAGCAGTCTGAAGCCAAGCTAGATATTAACACTACCAATAGTAGTGAAAATACAGAAGCTGTGTTGTCGTCATTGACGAGCCCTGTCAAGGTGAAGACCAATACTCAGAACACAGTACTACTTCAGACAGTTAAGACATGGACTGTAGGACCAAAAGAGAGGAAGATAACACGCTGTCTATTAGATGGAGGCAGCCAGCGAAGTTTCATTCACAGAAACGTCGTCAGAGCCTTAGGACTCCCAGTTGTAAGGCAAGAGACACTAAATCTCCATGTTTTTGGTTCCACCTCTCCTGTAACAGAGAAACGCAATGTTGTGAGAGTTGAGCTCGAGAATATGTGGAACACTGAACAGAGACTTGAGATTGAAGCTGTAGAGACTCCTCAGGTGTGCAGTGCTGTGATAAAAGTCCCAAGCGAGCCCATTCAAGCAGAGATAAAGAAAAGAGGGCTTCAACTTGCAGACTTTCCACTAGAGGGTGCTAACGATCAAGAGTTACAGGTGTTAATAGGAGCAGACTACTACTGGCAAGCAGTCACTGGAAAGGTCCAAAAGGTCACAAATTCACTAGTGGCAGTTGAGAGTATTTTTGGATGGGCTTTACAGGGGCCAGTGACTACCTCCAGCGTTACAGAAACCACTTGCATGCACATAAGTTTGACTGAAGAGACCCAGATTTCCAAACAGTTACATGCATTCTGGGAGGTCGAGTCCCTGGGCATTGTAAACAAACAGGCGGAGAGCCCAGAGGACTCAGACATTTTACAAAGCTTTGAACAGACTACTACATTAGAAAATGGACGCTACCAAGTTGAGTTACCATGGCGATCTGACAAAGGTCAGCTCCCAGACAACTTTAAGGTAGCAAAGAGACGTTTTGAGAGCCTTATGAGAAAACTAAAAACTGATGCAGCCTTGTATGCCAGGTACAACAACGTAATACAGGACTACCTGCAGCAAGGGATCTGTGAGGAGGTTTTAGAGGACAAAACAGTGGCAGGGAACCAAGAGACTGTAAGATATTACATGCCACATCACGCTGTTGTAAGAGAGGACAAGGCCACAACTAAACTGAGAGTGGTATTTGATGCGTCCTCACATGATGCAGACAGCCCATCCCTCAATGACTGTTTGCACACAGGGCCTAATCTAAACCCAAACCTGCTAGAAGTACTCATCACATTCAGGTTGCATGAGATTGCCTTCACTGCTGATATAACCAAGGCTTTTCTTCAGATTTCCCTCGCAGAAAAGGATAAAGATGCTGTTAGGTTCCTGTGGATGCATGGACCACCGACCAAAGACTGCAAGAATGAGGTATGTGTCCTGAGAATGAACAGAGTGGTTTTCGGAGTGGCTCCCAGCCCATTCTTGCTTGCTGCCACCATCAGAAAACACCTCAAACTATTTGACACAGAACAACCAAAGGCAGTACAGATCCTCAGTGACTCTCTGTATGTAGATGACTTTATTTCAAGCTCACCTACTGTGCAGGAAGCTCTACATGTGACAACAACAGCAAAAGACATTCTCTCTCAGGCAGGCATGGACCTCTGCAAATGGGTTACCAACTCACCTGACCTGAGAGCCATGTGGAAAGAGACTGGAGTAGAGTTGACTGGAGATACAGAGTCCTGTGGAAATGTGCTCAAAGTGCTAGGACTCGTTTGGAGACCAGAGAGAGATGATTTTGTGTTTGATCAAAAGGGACTCATTGACATTTTACGGGACAAAGAAAACACAAAGAGAAGTGTTCTACAAACATTGGCTCGCATATTTGACCCCATTGGGTTTCTCACTCCCTTTACTATCAGAGTGAAGTGCCTATTCCAAGAAATGTGGGAGAGAGGGCTCAGTTGGGATGAACCATTACCCATTGATTTGACTGAAAAATGGGAACAGTGGTGTATGGAGCTACCACTGCTCCACCTGGTGGCTATTCCCAGGTGGTACCACATTGAGATCCAGCAAGAGTCACACACGGTAAAGTTGCATGTCTACTGTGACGCAAGTGAAAAGGCTTACAGTGCTGTGGCATATCTACAAGGAAAAAACAAACAAGGAGAGACTGTTACAAGCTTTGTGGCCTCTAAGTCGCAAGTCGCACCCCTAAAGAAAATGACATTACCTCGCCTGGAGCTTATGGGTGCACTTATTGGAGCAAGATTAGGACACAGTCTTCTCAAACCACTGAACATGGAGAAGAGCCAACTTCAAATGTGGACGGACTCGATGATCACTCTTCACTGGATCCGCAGCTCAGCCCAGCGGTGGAAGCCTTTTGTGGCCAACAGAGTGACTGAAATACAAGGGCTCACAAACCCGGAGACGTGGTCCCACTGTGCTGGTAAAATGAATCCTGCTGACTTACCTACACGAGGTCAGCATGCACAGAGTCTTATTGAGAGCCAGTTGTAGTGGAGCGGACCAGCTTCACTGTCCACAGCTGAAAGGGAGCTGGACATAGATGATGACAATGTAGTGAATGAGGTAAACACTGAACTGAAATCTAAGTATCAGACTGTTGTACAAATCACTAGCACTGAACAAACGGTACCTCTGCTGAACTTAGAACTTAAACTAAATGTGAAAAGAGACTCTAAAATCAAGGACTTGAAACCATTCTTAGATGAAAATGGTCTACTAAGTGTTGGGGGAAGACTACAGCACTCTGATTTTAGTTTCAGAGAACAGCACCCCTGGGTACTACCAACAAATCACAAGTACTCTGAGCTATTGGTTCATTCATGTCATGAAAAGGTGATGCATTCTGGTGTACGAGATACATTGATTCAACTCAGAGAACATTACTGGATTTTGAGAGGCAGACAGCTTGTAAAACGCATTGTTTCAAGTTGTTACATTTGCAGAAAACTTAAGGTTAAAGCAGCAAAGCAGATTACCGCTCCTTTACCTCGAGATAGAGTAACTGAGTCACCTCCTTTTGAAGTTACTGGTGTAGATTTTGCAGGACCCTTGTATGTTAGATCTAAGGGGCAGCCAGTAAAGGCATACATCACGCTGTTTACATGTGCAGTAACGAGAGCAGTACATTTGGAGTTGGTTTCAGATCAGACTACAGAGAACTTTCTATTAGCCTTAAAGCGATTCATTGCAAGACGAGGGCTATGTAAGATCATTTACTCTGATAATGCTAAAACATTCAAAAGAGCAGACAAAGATTCGAAGGAGTTATGGCAAAATATTAAAGGTTCAAAGCTCACAGAGTTTTTTACTGAGAAAGGGATCACCTGGAAGTTCATTGCTGAGCGGGCTGCCTGGTGGGGGGGCTTCTGGGAAAGGCTTGTGAGATCTGTTAAAACATGCTTAAAGAAGGTACTGGGAAAAGCCTCTTTGAGCTTTGAGGAACTCACAACTGTACTTACTGAGGTTGAGGCAGTGTTGAATTCTAGGCCTCTGTCGTATGTACATAGTGATGTATTAGAGCCCCAGCCACTTACCCCTTCACACTTCCTGGTTGGTAAACGCCTGACTTCCTTGCCACCAAAGACTTTTCTTTCTCCAGCTCAGGTGCTCACAGCAAACCGTGAGGAGCTTGGTAAAAAGTGGAAATACCGGCAGAGACTTTTGACCAGCTTTTGGAACAGCTGGCGCAGAGACTATCTATTGGACTTGAAATCCGCTCACAAAGTGGACACGCCTACTCCAACAGCACTTAAAGTAGGAGATGTTGTTCTCATTGGGGAGGACAACACACCCAGACAGACATGGAAGATGGGTAGACTCGTAGAGGTCTTTCCAGGCAGAGATGGCCTCATACGTTCATGTAATGTTTGCACTTCTACAGGTAGCGTGTTAAGAAGGCCTGTTCAGTTATTATACCCATTAGAAATAGGTTAAAGGTCAATTTAATACGTATGAACAGTTGTTCATTGGGCGGGAGGATGTTGTGACTTATTTAGTTCTAGACATTAAACATTGATTATTAGTTGTAACATAATTATAATCGTATTTCCAAATTACAAGGTACGGTAAAAAAATGCCATATGGTTTTAATTTGAAGAAACTGAATTGTTTTATTGTGAAGGGTGAAAACAGGATCTGTTCTAGTTTTATGAAACCATCTTAACTGTTTTGTTCAATAAACCTGAACAAGAAAGTTCAGTAAAACTACTGAGCCTCCGTCATGATTATAGAAGCTGTATCTACGTATCAAAAGCAAAACAACTTTGTGTGATCTGAGCATGGCGCAATCTTTTGAATGACTGTGATATTCCATATTTTTTTGTTATTTGAATGCTTACTTTTTCTTGTATTTGTTACTTATTTCTTTTCTTGTTTTGTAAAGCAGAGCGACTGCCTTGTTTATATGTATTTATTTTTTCAATATTTAATTTAGACACACAAAAAGGTCCATATAAAACAAAACAAAAACGGATATAAAAAAATTGAGACAACATAATATTTACAATATTCTGTACATACTGTTTCTCCAATGCCGTGTGTGTATATATATATATATATATCTCGTATTTATTATACGGCTCCTCACAGCAGCAGTAGAACGCTCCATTGATTTGAATGTAATTTCAAAACGTTCCACTGGCCATTATTTCTTGATAACCGACCTCTCAAAACAATAATGGCAACGCAATCTCTGCTTGTAATTCAGGTGTGTAGATTACTCCGCGAGTAGTTAGGCCACTTTGTCACAACGGGCTACGTCACTACACCTGTCTCTGCGAGAGAAGCTATCGAAGCTAGCCACGCTCAATAAATGCAAATGCAAACATTTAATTGTTAATCGGAGAATACACTATACATATACATTCTTAATACACATGCACAGAGTTTTTCAGAATTATCTGTTAACGTTTTAATGACAAAAATACTGTTTTAATGCGAGAAAAAGCGATCGTGATAAACCTGGAAGTACATTCCGGGACATTTACATTTGCAGAGGATCGAATTATGGATTTAGGTTGAGTTTATGTATGGGTCACTCACCGCTGATGTTCAGAATTTTGTGTTTAGTTTTCATGCAGTTCAAGAGAATTCTAGTTTGGAAGTTGCTAGCCTCATTGTTACTCGCATAGCCACGGGAAAACCTTTGGGAGCTATTTTATTTGCAGTCATAAAATAAACCTTTCGGCATTCATAAAAGAGGACTGAAGTTTATTTTGTGTGTTCTGTTGGTACAAAGCCGTATAATAAGCGGGATAATGTATAGTATCGGAAAATAAGTACTAACAGGGCGAAGCGGATACCGCGCGATCCCAACACGCAGCAGAGGGGTCTGCTTCCGCCCTACTATACATTATCCCAGTGCCAACCCTAGGTCATCAGGCACCCCAAGTGAAAATATATTATGGCGCCCCTCGCACACTTGTAGAGGTCATCACAATGAAAAAGTGTGGAGTGAAAGTAGTCACAAACCTCCTTCAGATTTAAAGACAATTACATTTAAAATGTGCACTTTAGCGGCTTGTTCCCGCGGCTTCTCTTTCCACTTTTACGTAAGAAACAGCCAAAAGGAGCCACCCGCTGTTAATCAGTGTTGGGCAAGTTACTTCAAAAACATAATACATTATGTATTACCCATAATACTGTTATTTCACTGTTGGTCCAAAAGTTGGCACTTGGCCCAAAGCTCCCTTCCACATGTGTGTCATTGCTGAGGGGAGTAAATTTTTTGGACCAGTCTAGTTTAGTTGCTGTGAATTTTTGAAGGCACTCATTAAACGAATGGGGCTTGTGCCGGCTGACGCATGCGCAGATGCGTTTTTTCACATTTTCCAGCCCCCGCAGCCATTTTGAAACTACCCATAGATCGCGGAAGTTGTGGCACATTAGTTAGTTGTATTAGATTTATAATATAGATTTCATCAGAGGACAATTTTGGATCATTACATATTTGTAACATTTGAAATTTGGAAATAATAACATTTTTATGGAATATTCCATCCAAATAGTTTTGCACATTGGACCAGAGACAAACTATTATAGGACATTCAACAAATAAGTGTTCAATACTTTCACCATCACATTGACAAAAGGAACATTGGTTACTTACATTAGGTAAAAAATGACAAACATCGTCTTTTACAGGGTAATATTTGTGAACAATTTTAAATAAACATTCCTTGACTTATATTTGTAGGGCAACAAAAAAACGTGAGTCCAATATTTTCGGTTAAATGAACCCCACCTATGTTTACAAACTGGATTGGTCAATTGTATAAGACTATCCCTAATATATATTTGTTCGTGCACTTCTTATCTTGTAAGCTTACACCTAAAATGGAAACATCAGTGAAATGTGAGTCAATAAATTGAATACTTTGTGCTAATGATCTTATACTTTGAGGTATCGACTTTACAACCACATCAAACTCATGCTCAGGTGTTTGAGTATTGTATTCTGTAAAAACCTTATAATCATAAAAATCACCATTATCATCTAAAAGTTGTTTCACAGTATTTATATTCTTGTCAAACCAGTTCTCTAAACATAAACAATTATGTTGTGAAAATTGGCTATTTTCACATGAAGTTTTCCATCAGCAGTAGCTCAGTTGGTAGAGCATTGGCATTAAGGCCAGAAGGTCGTGGGTTCAATTCCCACCTCTGCACCTTCTCCATCGACTCCCACTGATGACTGCTGTTGTTGTGTCCTTGGGCAAGACATTTAACCCCACTTTGCCAAAAGACCCCACTGAAAGATCAAGGTTATGCTCACACTCAGAGAGCCGCCGTCCTCCTGTGGACTCACCACCTGCAGAAGGTCAGTGAGGGGCTGGTGCTATGAGACTTGGGTGGCATCTCTGATTGCCACCCCCCTGACCCAGAAATGGATTAAAGGGTAGAAAATGGATGGATGGACGGAGTTTTCCAACAGCAAAGGGACAATGCAGAAGAAAATGCAGGCCTCCCATTTTACCCAAAAATAATTTGGGAAGATGTTCCATAAACAATTTGGAATTTTTAAAATTCTTTTTATCCAATTAATTTTCCAAATCTGATTTTAAACAGTAAAAGTTAAAACATCCAATCACTTCAGCTAAAGAATTGGTGAGAACAGTTTTATTATATGAGCTTTGTTTTTCCACAGGAATTTGAATAAGATTTTATCGAGATGAGAGCAGAGTGATTTGGAGACATCTAGTGTTGAGAATATGTAAGAGGCTCTGGACATTAGCTCTGCCTTGCTTAACAAAACTCGACCATTAATAGAAAGATCTCTTTCCAGCCAGCTATTAAATTTCTTCTTTGACAGACGAAACATTTTCTGTCATATTTCTACTCTCCTTAGATATTTTTATGCCTAAATAAGTCATATCCTTCACAGGGATGTCGCAATAGTATTGTATAAAGTTAGAATGTCATTTTTTTAAAATTAAGTTTTAGCCCAGAAATATTTGAAAATGTAGATATTGTGGACAAGGCTAATTGGACTTCTTCAGCATTTGTAAGAAATATAGTTGAATCATCAGCTAATTGAGCTATTTTAATTTCTTGCTCAAAAACCTTAATCCTTTTAAAGGAGCTTTGTCGAATAATTCAGAATCTGTCCCACCAGTAAAAAAATATATGTTGAGACTGGACAACCTTGTCTTACACCTTTGTTGATATCAAATATGTAAGATGTACAATAAAGCAATTTTACAGCACTGTTGTTATTCTGATAAAGATTCTTAAGAGCTTTGATGAAGAAATTTCAAAAATTTAGAAAATGTAATGTATCAAAAATAAATGTAAGCCTTTTGGTAACCTGGAAAAAAAATATCAAAGGATCACCTGGCAATAAGTCCCTATAGTGAACGAGATCTAAAACTAATCTCATGTTTTCTGCTATTTGCCTCCCGGGCATGAATCCATTTTGAGACGAACAGTATCGTTTAAACCACATTTTAATCTTTAAGCCAAAAGGGATGCTAAAATGTTATAATCATCTTTGGGTAATGTAATACCTCGCCAATTCGGGCGTTCTGCTCTCCCAAAATTTCATCCACTGAGCGGCGCTGTGATCAAAAAATGACACCGTTTGTTGCCCAGTTCACTTCCGGTTGATTTCATACAATGGCGAATATGGCTCACGAAAACAACAAACGATTGACAGTGCCTGAATTGCGTGAAAGGTTGAAGCGAAAGGGTATTTGCAGTGTGGGAAAACGAAAGGAGGAATTGTTGTTGCTAGTTCAACGAGCGGATGGTGTTTATGAAGATTTAGAAGAAGATGACAGCGAGCAGAGTGAACGAAAACGGCTGTGTGTGCGAGTGACAGATGGTAACAATGAGAATGAAGTTCAGCTAAGAGGGAAGAATGTGAATTGGACGGATGATTTGCGCGATATGCCACTAGTTAGAGACGGGAATGTATTTGCATACAGAAAATGACGAAAACACTCAACCATTTAGAGAAAATGCGCCGGGCAGAGAGAACAGGAAGTTGCGAAGGCAAGTGTTACCCATAATGCAACGCAAAATTCAGTCGCTCCCCCGCCCATCGGATGGAATTTTGGGAGAGCAGAACGCCCGAATTATCACTAAGCAATGAGGCTTTATGTGGCTGTATTAAAGTTATGAGACCTTGTTTCATTAAAGTAGGTAACTCTTCAGTGTTAATGGATTCATTGTAAACTGCAAGAAGAAATTCAGAAATCTCATGTGAAAATTGATGATACAATTCTGAAGTTAGCCCATCGTTACCTGGCGTGTGAGGGCTATTTGACCAAAAAGGAAAGTGGTGGGGTGCTGGGCCAGATGACCTGGCCTCCACAGTCACTGGACCTGAACCCAATCCAGATGGTTTTGGGGTGAGCTGGACCACAGGGTGAAGGCGAAAGGGCCAACAAGTGCTAAGCATCTCTGGGAACAAGACTGTTGCGGAAGACCATTTCAGGTTACTACCTCTTGAAGCTCATCAATAGAATCCCAAGATTGTGTGAAGCAGTAATCAGAGCAAAAGGTGGCTACTTTGAAGAACCGAAAATATAAGACATATTTTTATTACGTACATAATTCCACATGAGATAATTCATAGTTTTGATGCTTTCAATGTGAATCTACAATTTTCATAGTCATGTATGTCTGTATATATATATATATATATATATATATATATATATATATATATATATATATATATACATGGTTTTTACCTGTACTTAACCCTCGTCATGCACCTTTGTACACATTTTGTTTGTCTCTTGTCGTTGTTACACTCATTATGATGATCAGAAGAATTTAGATAGTCACATTCATAGACCATATTTTACACTGAATATAGATAAATGAGAGGAGGCAAAATCTGCCAGCGCAGAAACAGTAGACACACGTGCACGTGTCCCTTCTGGGTTGGGGAAATGGCCCGACCATGCACTGTAAAGGCCCGACCCAGAATGCCCCCAACAATTAAAATTTAAGTGCAAATGACGAGAAATTCTTATTCGTAATTTCTCACTGTAGCATTTTTAGCAATGTGTATCTCAAGCTGGATGCCATGGTCAGGACACCCCAGATCCAATTTACTCCCAATGTGACGTGAAAGATTGAAAAGACATGGAGTTACAAATCAGGCTTTATAATATTATATATTAATTAGAATATGTTTTAAATTAAAGGGGGAAATACCCGAGTATAATTAAGTAATATGTGTCAATATGAACAACGTCTTATCTGGAAAGGGTACGCAACTTCATGTTGTTATTTCATATCCCGCCTACTTTTGTCTCGGCCAATTGCAACACGCATAAGTTTGCGAACGATCAATCAGAGCGCAGAAGCAGTCTCTCTTCCGGGTAATTGCAGATCGCTTTGTTTCCGGTGTGTTTTGCTCGGAGCTAAAGCTGAAACAGTTTATAAAATGTCTAAAGACCAAAGGCGGAGAGCTTTAATAAAGGAAGAATCTTCGTATATTAAGAGGAAAGAGGAACCACAGGAAGTGACCATCAAAGAAGAGGAAGAGCAGCTGCCAGTGTAAGACATGTAGCTATACACTTCTCACTGCTGTTTAGTGTTAGCCCCATGCTGAACTATTGTGGGGTTTATTATGAATGTTGAACTCTACATTCATTCACAAGTTCTCACACAAAACTGTAGTTATAAACAATTATCCCCCACTTGGTATGTTCGGCCGTATGCACATTCATGTCCTGCACGCCTTGTACACAAACACCCTCACAGCAACAAGTAAACAGCTCCACAGTTGCACACAGTCGCTTGAGGAAAGTGTAATGGATCATGATCTGTGCCAAATGCAGCTGTATTATTCATGTCCACTATCTTTTATATCCATGTTGCAGCCGCGGTATCTACTTTTCTAACCACAGAACAGTTTTATCACTTATCTTCTATCACAAGTGAGTATTAAGTAAAGAACTAATACTAAAAAAAATGTGTATACATAATTATATATTTTCTTCCCGTGTGTTTGTAAGTGTGTGTAAAATAGCAAAGTATAGTCATGTAAGGCTGTATACTATTTTTGGCCAGAAAAGTGACTCTGCCGCCACTCAGTCCGACCTTAAAGTCCACGACCATAATGTGTAATTGCATCCCCTCTTATACTATTTTTATGATTTTCAGATCTGTCTTAAAGTCGAGTACTGTGAGTGTGAAGACTGAAGAATCTTCACTGTTTCAAACTGAATTCAAAGAAGAGGAACCTCAGGACATCAACACAGATCCACATTTACACCCACAGACTGAGGGAGACACAGAATATTCTGACAATGATGAAGAAAGGGGCGCAGAGACCAACTGTTCAGATGATGAAGACTTCTTCAACCATGTCCTCAAGATCAGAGCCAACTCAAATCTGTCTACCACTTTAATCAATAGAAACAAGTCTCCAAAACCCTTGCAGCAGTGCCCTGTATGTAAAAAGATGTACAGAAATGTAGACGAACACATGAGAATGCACACAGGAGAGAAACCCTTCAGCTGTTCCTTCTGCAGTAAAAAGTTTAATCAGGTTACTGGTTTAATATCTCACAAAAGAAGACACACTGGTGAAAGGCTGTACAGCTGTTCAGTCTGCCACAAAGAATTTCCCACCCCATCTTCATTGAAAAATCATATGATCACACACACAAAAGAAAAGCCGTTTGACTGTCCAATTTGCAATAAAGCCTTTTCGTCTATCTACATTCTACATACACACATGAGGATTCACACAAAAGAGAAACCTTTCAGCTGTTCAATATGTAACAAAGCATTTGGCAACAAAGGTGCTTTGTATGATCATAAACGGACACACACGGTCGAAAAAACATTGAGCTGTTTCATCTGTCATGAAGTATTTGCGGACCCGAGTCACCTGAGATACCATATGAGTAAACACAGCTCGGAAAAGGCCTTCACCTGTCCAACATGCAACAGAACACTGGCTTCCAAACAGAGTCTAATTTCCCATGTGACGACACACACAGGAGAGAAGCCTTACAGTTGCTCAGTCTGTGACAAAACATATTACCATAAAAGTGCTTTGGACGACCACATGAAGACGCATACAGGACAAAACGCATTCAGCTGTTCCTTCTGTAATAAAATGTTTTCCGCTATCTCTAGACTACAGGTTCACCTAAGGACACACACAGGGGAGAGACCTTTTAGCTGTTCAGTCTGTAACAAAACATTTTCCCACATGAACTCACTAAATCGGCACAAAAGAACCCACACGGGAGAGAAACCCTACAGCTGTTCCATTTGTAATAAAGTATTTACAGACGTCTCTGGAATGAAATACCATATGAACACGCACAAACGGGAAAAACCATTCAGCTGTGCAACTTGTAAGAAACAATTTTCTTCTAAAAGAAATCTAAGTTTACATCTGAAAACACACACAGGCGAAAAGCCTTACCGCTGTACGACCTGTAATAAAAGATTTTCGAACAAGCAATGTCTTAAGAGACACAGTTTGACGCACACTGGGGAAACTCCTTACAGCTGTCCCGTCTGCAAGAGAGCATTTGCCCAAAGTTCCACTCTGAAAAGGCACAAAAACCTCCACAAAAGAGAAACTGACGGACACTGATCCAGCCACAACTCCCTCATCTGAACCGAGCCTCACTGAAGCTGGATCATCATAGACTGTGCCAATGGTTCTCAAAGTTCACATTTAGAATTACAATATTCAATTCTTAAAGGGTAATATTGCCTTTACCTTCTCAGGATTGCAGCTGGTCGGTCTTTCCTGGGAAACGATTTCAAATATATCTACTACACTGCAGGAATAAAAGTAATCTTGAAAAAAATTGCACTTGATTCCCAAAATTAATATTAAAGATGGAGTACCTAACATTTCCTTGTTTCATAAATACTGTTTCCCAAAATTATTCCCTAAAAAACTCGAAGTACTCGTAGTTTCAGAATTCTTTGAGTTCTAGTGTTACTGAAACATATACAACAAGCCTTAACAGGAAAGCAGTTAAGGTGGTGAGGACTTTAGTGTAGATTTTAACAAAACCCTCCATGAGTTTGTTTTTCATAAATCATTTGTAATCTTAAATACATAAGAATAATCTTCAGCATGGCAGGAGAGGACGTGACACACTGTATTCCTTTTTTGGAAATAGTTTAGCGTGCACTACTTTACACCGGAGCGAGGCAAGTTTATTTATTTAGCACAGTCATACACAAGGCTAGTGCTTAACAAAACAACATAAGGGACAATCAATAATTAAAATATAAAGAAATAATCACAGTGCTTTAAAAAGTTTCAAGATACAATACTTCATTTGTATGCACACCTAAATAGAACTGTTTAAACCGATTAAATTGACCTGTATCTATTATCTCTTTTCCCTTGTATCCAATCAATCACATAAAAGTCCTTTCCTACACTTCTAGATAAAAACTTTGTTCTGGAGTTTCTATGACAACCAAACAAACAACCAAGCACAGACTTCTTCATTTTTGAAGAGCTGTTATCCTGTTATTGGTCCACAGTATGGAACCATTAGGAGAAAGTTTTAAGA
Organism: Knipowitschia caucasica; assembly: GCA_964034765.1. NCBI lineage: Eukaryota > Metazoa > Chordata > Actinopteri > Gobiiformes > Gobiidae > Knipowitschia > Knipowitschia caucasica. Next base: position 10,933,726 of record OZ035837.1, on the reverse strand, counting down.
AATGGAAATATCATCTTAAAGAAATGAATATTTTATGAATTCTAAGAAATTAACATTTTGGAAATTCAAAATAGTTTATTCTTTATTTGAGAGGGACAATGCACAGCAACATTAAACTCATAAACTGAAATGTTCTGCACCAGATTATTACTTTAGTCACAAGTTACATGGAAACTAATTAGTGACATGTTAGTCCCATACGAACCAGCCCGGACTTTGAGGAGCACAGGGACTGGACTCCTGTTAGTGCCCAGAGTCAGGACTAAACATGGGGCGGCTGCTTTTCAGATTCATGCTGCTAAAATCTGGAACAATCTTCCTGAAGATGTGAGACAGGCCTCCTCTCTGACAATGTTTAAAACCAGGTTAAAAACAGTTCTGTTTAGCTTAATATAGATCTTATATTTTTATCTTTCTTTTTAATGTTCTTTGATTATTTATAATTTTAATGCTTTCTTGTTTTGTTCAGCACTTTGAGTTGCCTCGTGTATGAATTGTGTTATACAAATAAACTTGCCTTGCCTTGCCTAATTAATCAAATTACAACGATAGAAATCAATATATACATTTCAGAATCAGAATCATTTTTTTTTTATTGCCACGTAAGTAACAGGAGGTCACAGACCAGGAAATACTGCAGTCATACTGAATGATACCCCAGCCACAAATAATTTTGAGATTGACCACTCAAAGTGCAGAAATCGCATATTTTCCAGGTCTGTGTAGTTCGTTTTGTTCATGGTATTTTAGAAGATCTATGGTTCATGGATGTATTAGGTTTTGTTTCTTTGTGGGCATATTGTCTGACCCACTCCGGAACAGAAGGTGGCGGTAATGCTCTGTTAATTGGTGTTCTTGTCATCCGCAGCGGTCTGGACCCATGGATCTATTATATTAACTGGATAGGGTATTACTAGCTTGTAGCTGAATAACCCATGTGCGCAGGGGATTCTCGCGGTACTGCAGACTAGACCAGACTAAATTCACGTGGGCTACCCAGAAATTTTCCCCATAGAACTCAATGCATATTAAAACAGCTCAACCTCAGCTGACAGAGAACCTACAGCTTTCATAAAGGTCGGATTTTGTGGAGATTTTAGTGTCCCTTGTCATCCTGAACTTTTTTTCTTCTTAAATCCTTCGGTTTTGTTTAAATCCACACTTTAGTGCCACAAACTCTGCTCGGCTGGCTCTCGCTCTAACTCCTGCTCTGATGAACTGCTCTGATTGGTCAGAGCGCAGCCGAGCCCCTCTGTGCACGTGCGTGAGACCCGGTGTGAGACCCACACACGCGTGTTTGGCGCAACGCATTATGGGAGATCATCCACTGCGCAGAACCGGGAGGACCAGACGATGCCCAAATACAGGCGAGTTTCCCATAGATCTTTGCGAGTTTCCCAAAGTTCTTTGCGAGTTTCAGGCAACTTCCGCTAATCTTTTCAGCCCCCATGTCACTCCCGTATTCGTCCCGGAAACCGGATTCGTCCGGAAGTTCAGTTTGATCCAATGAGCAAACGCAGCAGTAGATTGCGTCACGGAATCTGGACGGAAGCGGCAGTAAATATAAAAAACTACCTATTCATGCTTAAACTTAACCAGCCATTCCCATAAAATAAACCTAACCCAGCCTAAACTTAACCATCTTAATCAGACGCCTAAACTTAACCAGTCTCCACTTAAGGACATATTAAACTTTTTGACATGCGCAAACTGAACTTCCGGACGAATCCGGTTTCCGGGACGAATACGGGAGTGACACCCCATGCCGTCACAAAGCGCCACTGAGCACAATCATTCATTTGAATAGGGCGCCATCTTGGATCGCCGGGGCTTGGGTCTGGACCTTCTGCTCTGTCATCCTCACATTTACACAGCTGCAAATGGAGTGACACTGTTGTTAGACAGTGGCTCACAAACTTTAAACGTTTAAAAAAATAATAACTATGATAAAAAAGACATTCATGGTGTATGACTACCGGGGTAGTCTTGCACAGTTTTTCCAATGTGGTTTTACTGCAAATGGCAAATAAATGAATCTGAATCTGAATGTCTAGGGAAAAAAAAACAGAAAAAAGGATAAAATAATAATGACAATGACTATTTCTACACTCTACCATAAACCCCTGTGCCCTTTAGAAACCCCATCAGTTCCCTGTGACACTCCAGCACACTCTTTAAAGTGAACACCCAGCTCCATCATCCTATTCTTTAGAGCAGTGTTTTTCAACCTTTTTTGAGCCAAGGCACACTTTTTTCAGGAACCTGTCCAAGTTGCTGTCCCCTTACACTCCCTCCAGACAGATGAGGTCCAGTGGTCAGCTTCTGCTTAACATACCTAAATCACGGCTGAAAATGAGAGGTGACAGGGCCTTCTCTGTAACTGCTCCTAAACTCTGGAACAGCCTCCCCTTGTCTCTTTTTAGCGCAGCTTCTTTAAAGTAGGAATATGTAAGATTTTCATGTCATCTTTAAATGGTCTCATTATGACAAAAGACATTGATAAATCATGCTCTTTTCAATTACTTCTTTAGTAGTTCCACCGAGATATTTGGATTTCAAGATGAGTATTACAGCCCCTAAATCTTGTTATTGCTTGCTTGCAATTGACATCACGTCCGCCTCATTACATATGTGTATCACGAAGTGGTGGTCAGCCGAGCTAGTTGTTCACTAGAGCAGCGTGTCTGAATCTGCCTTTTGCATGTGTTGTTTTAAGTTTTCTAACCGATCGAATCGAGAAACCTTTAATGGATACTTTAGGATTCCTCGTGAAGCGATAAATAAAGAGCCTCGCACTAAGGACTTTACGAAAAGACGCAGGAAAAGTGGCTCGCTAGAATTTCACTAGCAAACACTTTTACCTCGAAGGATTATTTATTTACCCAGCCGTGCAGTCACTATGTGCAGTAATTACATCCCCATCTTTATTTAATTAATTGTCCGGTGTGAGCCGAACTGAATAACTAAAAAAGTCTCGTTGTGATTCTCAAATCATTAATGACAAAACAAAGAATAAAACAAGGATTTCTATTAGGGCCTTCATGAAAAAGGTGTTTGTGTTTGACAATTTCAGTTATCATTATTATGGTCCCAGCTGGATTCGTTTGCATATCTGGCAACCTGACTCAGGGAGAGTGGGAGAGATTGCATCACCACTTTTGGCCAGATTTTTACATACTGCCCTTTTAAATGTTTTTTAATCTTTATTAAAGACTCATCTTTTTACACTGACCTTTGGCAACTAAGCGGCATTGCACTGTTGTAGTATCTGTTGATCTGTTTTTACTATAGCCTTTTCCCTAGTTGTGTGTATATGTGAAGTTAACATTTGTAGGTTCGAATAATTAAAGTTAAAAAGGTCTCCAGCTTAAGTTAAAGCTGCAGTATTTGTAGTTCCTAAGCTAGTAGTGGGACATTAGAAATAGTTTTTAAAAAGTAGTACATCTACATTATGAAAAGAATATGAGTAGATATATAAGACGGCAGTATTGAGCAAGTGGTAAAAAGGTGGTACTGCACCCTAAAACTCCCCAGAAAGGGGACGGCGCTCTTGAGCAAGTGGTGAAAAAGTGTTACTGCACTTTTTTTTCAAAGAGTTTTAATGAGTTAGCTTCAGTTGACCCTGTGTGTGTGTGATAAAGTAAATGCTTTCACAGTTGTCTAAAGTGATTTATGATCACGGTTTATTCTAAAACAGCTAAGTTGCAGGTCCTCCCTGTTAACGACACTTAGGTGTATGTGTGTGATAGCCTTATCATGATGACGGTTTGGAGGGAGTACTAACAACAAATCAGAATGGGTGGTAGGATGGACCTGCCCCGGCCTATCAACGTAGAACAAACAGTGTAGGCGAATCATGATGAAGGCGGTGGGAGGACTATAAAGAATCACTAGAGTGACGCAGATCCCTTTCTCAAACTTTTTTTTTTTTTCATATGAGTTTTTCATTGCTGATGCAGGATGGGTTTGTTACACAGTTATTGAGAAACTAGAAGGACTGTGGTGATGAGCCAGGACACTTTTAATATTCTACAACATGTAGTGGTCTATAGTCTTTATGTGTTTTAACTGCTGATTCTCCGATCTGTGTTGGTGATTTTCAGTAGTTTTTGGTAAGTCCTCTGAGATGACTACAAGTAGATATATAAGACGGCAGTATTGAGCAAGTGGTGAAAAGGTGGTACTGCACCCTAAAACTCCCCAGAAAGGGGACGGCGCTCTTGAGCAAGTGGTGAAAAAGTGTTACTGCACTTTTTTTTCAAAGAGTTTTAATGAGTTAGCTTCAGTTGACCCTGTGTGTGTGTGATAAAGTAAATGCTTTCACAGCTGTCTAAAGTGATTTATGATCACGGTTTATTCTAAAACAGCTAAGTTGCAGGTCCTCCCTGTTAACGAGACTTTAGGTGTATGTGTGTGATAGCCTTATCATGATGACAGAGATGTAGATGTAAACTAAGGTCCTTGGGACAGGTTTCTTTTACGCGAGATCAAATGATTTAAAGGCGTACAGCTCTCAGATATACAATTGATCGTGTTACCAGAAATAGTTCATCTTTAAAGACTGATTAAACAACCATAATTTACTTACCTTAAACATTAAGTTGTTACACCATTTTACCGAAACCACAAACCATTAAATTAAACATTATGAACAACATTTACCAAAACACAAACCATGAATCTAAAATCCAGATGTTCTTATAGGTACTCACTATCATATTTATTGATATAAGTTGTTTTGTTGTATTCTGAAAGAACGCATGATTTTTATTTTGACTCTTTATGTCTTTGTTAAGTTATTTCCTTCCAGAGACCAGTCTTCCCATGGACTTTAGTTTTGAATCTATTTTTATTAAAATATCAGGTACAGATTGTATCGACTTTTTGTCTTTTTTTTCCAAAGTTCGCGAGATGTTTTGCAATTTAACCTTATACAGATTAGGATAAAAAAGTATTATGCCACTATAGACATATAATTTTAACACAACACTCATAACAGGATTTGATGAATCGCGATATATTTTCATTCTGGTCTTTTTTTAACTTATAGCTGTGTTAAACGGTGTCTCCACAAGGTGTGGAGCAACATAGGTGAGGTCGTATAATCAATTCTAAGTAGCTATGTCATAATGCCTGACGTGTTTTCGTAGTGATTTTTCTGCCGAATGTGTTTGGCAATTACCTTATACAAAGTATGATAAATATATAACCACTATAACATACCAATTTTTAAACACCAAGGGCACTCAAAACAGGATTTGATGTATCTCGATACGGAACAATTTCTTTGTTGATTTTTAGTGAATTTTTCCAATTTTATTTTTTATAATGTGAAGGGGAAAAAAATATTTTTCCCAAAATGTTGCCTGTAGTCTATCATTCATTAGGAGATACTACACCCATCAAAACTGGAAAAAATATATTTCTTGATTTTTAGTCCTTTTTTGTTGTTATTTTGGCCACTTGCAATTTGCAGACGGTCCCTTGCGAATATCAGGCGAATATCAAATGTTCGGCCAACTTCACCTCTGTCGCCGACGACATGCTAGAGGTGGCACCTATCCAGGACCAGCAGTGCCACCTGCTGCCCAGACATTGTACACACCAAAGCTTCGTGCTAAAACAACTATTTAGGCATAAACTGACTGATCTGGGTTAGATATAGAGCCTTGCGAAAGTATTCGGCCCCCTTGGACCTTTCAACATTTTGCCACATTTCAGGCTTCAAACATAAAGATATAAAAATTAAATTTTTTGTCAAGAATCAACAACAAGTGGGACACAATCGTGAAGTGGAACGAAATGTATTGGATAATTTAAACTTTTTTAACAAATAAAAAACTGAAAAGTGGGGCGTGCAATATTATTCGGCCCCCTTGCGCTAATATTTTGTAGCGCCACCTTTTGCTGCAATTACAGCTACAAGTCGCTTGGGGTATGTCTCTATCAGTTTTGCACATCGAGAGACTGGAATTCTTGCCTATTCTTCCTTGCAAAACAGCTGGAGCTCAGTGAGGTTGGATGGAGAGCGTTTGTGAACAGCAGTCTTCAGCTCTTTCCACAGATTCTCGATTGGATTCAGGTCTGGACTTTGACTTGGCCATTCTAACACCTGGATACGTCTATTTGTGAACCATTCCATTGTAGATTTGGCTTTATGTTTTGGATCATTGTCCTGTTGGAAGATAAATCTCCGTCCCAGTCTCAGGTCTTTTGCAGACTCCAACAGGTTTTCTTCCAGAATGGTCCTGTATTTGGCTCCATCCATCTTCCCATCAATTTTAGCCATCTTCCCTGTCCCTGCTGAAGAAAAGCAGGCCCAAACCATGATGCTGCCACCACCATGTTTGACAGTGGGGATGGTGTGTTCAGGGTGATGAGCTGTGTTGCTTTTACGCCAAACATATCGTTTTGCATTGTGGCCAAAAAGTTCGATTTTGGTTTCATCTGACCAGAGCACCTTCTTCCACATGTTTGGTGTGTCTCCCAGGTGGCTTGTGGCAAACTTTAAACAAGACTTTTTATGGATATCTTTGAGAAATGGCTTTCTTCTTGCCACTCTTCCATAAAGGCCAGATTTGTGCAGTGCACGACTGATTGTTGTCCTATGGACAGACTCTCCCACCTCAGCTGTAGTTATCTGCAGTTCATCCAGAGTGATCATCATGGGCCTCTTGGCTGCATCTCTGATCAGTCTTCTCCTTGTTTGAGATGAAAGTTTGGAGGGACGGCCGGGTCTTGGTAGATTTGCAGTGGTCTGATACTCCTTCCATTTCAATATAATTGCTAGCACAGTGCTCCTTGAGATGTTTAAAGCTTGGGAAATCTTTTTGTATCCAAATGCGGCTTTAAAGTTCTCCACAACAGTATCTCGGACTTGCCTGGTGTGTTCCTTTGTCTTCATGGTTCTCTCTGCGCTTTAAAACAGAACCCTGAGACTATCAAAGAGCAGGTGCATTTATACGGAGACTTGATTACACACAGGTGCATTCTATTTATCATCATCAGTCATTTAGGACAACATTGGATCATTCAAAGATCCTCACTGAACTTCTGGAGTGAGTTTGCTGCACTGAAAGTAAAGGGGCCGAATAATATTGCACGCCCAACTTTTCAGTTTTTTATTTGTAAATTTTTTTTAATTATCCACTAAATTTCATTCCACTTCACGAGTGTGTCCCACTTGTTGTTGATTTATGACAAAAAATTAAAATTGTATATCTTTGTGTTTGAAGCCTGAAATGTTGGCAAAATGTTGAAAGGTTCAAGGGGGCCGAATACTTTCACAAGGCACTGTATATATATATATATATATATATATATATATATTATATATACACACACACACACACACAGCATTGGAGATACAGTATATACAATGTCAATTGCCGTTTTTGTTTTGTAAGCACATGAACACCCTCACATCCAACATCAATACCCCCCAAACTCACATCTATCCTTTACAACTACTCTTTAACTCTTTTTCACTGTATGTGTGATTACTACAATTGTGTTGCCCACTACCCTCAAGTTGTTTTTTCATTGTGTTTACTTAATGTCATACATTACAATCATTATCATTCTCCTTACCCCACTAAACCAGCCCTCAGTATCACCACTATCAGCAACACCATTCATATCGAACTCTACTCATTAAATCACAGCGGTCCCTAATTCTTCCACCATCCTTGTTTGTGTTTTTAATGCACAATATCTCAAGAATAGGAAAAAATAAAAATATATAATGCATAAAAACATTTTTAAAAATAAAAAGAAATCTGTTAGGTATACAGGGACACAAGGAGATGTCCTTGGAACAGCTCCCCAGCCCCAAGTAGACAGCCTCCCATAGTGTTCTTTTTAATGCACCACTTTAGACACATGTATGCCAACTGGTATACAAAAAGAAGGGCAATAGGGGCAATTAGGGTGATGGGTGGATGCATCAAATTGCTAAGATGGGAACTTGCACCCATACACGCCCACCCACACACCCACATGTATTTGTCTGTCCGTCTGCACATGTATTGTATGTCTATATTTTCACGCACACAAAAAAGTTATGGTCTTCTGAATGAGCTGTGCTATCCAAATAAACCTGCTCTCCCTATAGCTGGTGGGAGTTGTGGCTAATAGACGGTAGAATGATCAACTGTTGGGTTCTTTGGTGTTGACTGCTGGTACTGTCACCTTTGTTCCAGCTTCATTCAAGCATTGCATCAGTTGCAGAATGGTTTGAAACATCTTTTGCAGTTTCTCTTTTATGAATTTTTGCATGCGTCCTCAGAGTAGAACTTTGGGCAAACGCTCTCTTGCAGATTGAACAACTAAAGGGAGTTTCCCCGGTGTGCGTCCGGCTGTGCTCAGTTAGATACCGTTTGCATATAAAGGTTTTCTTACAAAGCGTACAGCTGAAAGGTTTCTCTCCTGTGTGTGTTTTCATATGTAAACGTAGATTTCTGTTAGAGGTAAATGCTTTCTTACAAGTTGTGCAGCTGAATTCTTTTTCCTCTTTGTGCGTGTTCATGTGGTCTTTCATTCCTGAGTAGAAGGTAAATTCTTTCTTACAAATGGAACAGCTGAAGGGTTTCTCTCCAGTGTGCGTTCTTTTGTGTGCTTGCAGAGAATGCAGATGGGAAAAGCTTTTGTAACAGACTGAGCAGCTGAAAGGCTTCTCCCCAGTGTGAGTTCTCATGTGTGCTTGTAGTTTAGAGCTTACGGGGAACGTTTTAATGCAGATCGAACAGCTGAATGTGTTTTCACCTGTGTGGGATCTTTCATGAACATTCAAACCACTTTTATGGTTAAATTTTTTGTTACAGGTTGAGCAGCTGTAAGGCTTCTCTCCTGTGTGCGTTCTGATATGTGACAGTAGATTACGATTAGAAGGAAATGCTTTACTGCAGAATGGACAGCTGTAAGGTTTCTCCCCTGTGTGTTTATTCATGTGGTATTTCAGTCCAGCATGGTTGGTAAATTCTCTTTGACAAATGGAACAGCTGAATGCTTTTTCACCTGTGTGGGATCTCCTGTGAGAATTTAACCCACTTAATTGGTTAAACGATTTGTTACAAATAGTACAGCTGTAAGGTCTCTCTCCTGTGTGAATTCTCATGTGGACTTCGACATTTCTTTCAGAGCCTTTTAGTATCTTTTTACAAATAGGGCACTCCTGGGGATTTACTCCAGGCCTTTTTACTTTTACTATCTTTTTTTTCTTCACAGTAGCAATGGTCTCTGGTTCTAACTTGATCTTAGATAGATTTGAGTTTTGTTCAGTGGCCCGTTTGGCTCTGATGTTGAGGACGTGATTGAAGAAGTCTTCATCATCTGAACAGCTGGAAGGAGCTCTCCGGCCTTCCTCATATTCAGAAGAATGTTCCGTGTCTCCTTCAGTCTCTGGGTGTAAATGTGGCTCTGTGCTGATGTCCTGAGTTTCCTGTTTGAATTCAGGTTGAAACGGTGATGCCTCTTCTGTCTTCACACACACAGAAAAAAACTCTGGGGCAGATCTGAAAAAGATAAGATAAGATAAGATAAGATGAACCTTTATTCGTCTCACAGTGGAGAAATTTCAGTGTCATCGTTGCGCACATTACAGCAGAGAAAGAAGGAAATAAGAGCACTCAGATTGCACACATCAAATAAGTCTATTATTTAAGATAATAGACAATAAAATTACAATAAAAATAAAATAAAATAAACTCTGGGCTATAATTGCACTTGGTTCAAAAGTATTTACAGATGTCTATTGTACTTTAGCAGCAGAGAATATGGGAATATGCATATGAACAGGTAAAGTGGCTTGTGAATGGCAGAAATATCAGATGGATGTGTAATAATACAGTAATACTAACAGCAGGTAAAGTGGCTAGTGACAAGTTACTATAGTGAATTATCAGTGACACTTAGCAGTTCCTGTTACACATTCTCGTTGTACAGCCTGACAGCAGCAGGGAGGAAGGACCTGCGAAACCTCTCCTTCACACAGCGGGGACGAATGAGTCTGTCACTGAAGCTGCTTCCCAGAGCAGAGAGAGTGTCCTGCAGGGGGTGACAGTCATGGTCCAGCATAGATGTTAGTTTGCTCAGGACCCTCCTGTCCCCCACCTGCTGCACTGTGTCCAGGGAACAGCCCAGGACTGAGCTGGACTTCCTGATGACCTTGTCCAGCTTGAACGCCTGGTTCTCTCCCATCTCAAGTCCCTCACCTCCCCCCTCCTGGACCCCCTGCAGTTCGCCTACAGAGCCAACAGATCTGTAGACGACGCCATTAACCTGGCCCTCCACCACATCCTACAGCACCTGGACTCCCCGGGGACCTACGCCAGGGTCCTGTTCGTGGACTTCAGCTCTGCCTTCAACACAATCCTGCCATCCCTGCTCCAGGACAAGCTCTCCCAGCTCAACGTGCCCGATTCCACCTGCAGGTGGATCACTGACTTCCTGACGGACAGGAAGCAGCGAGTGCGTCTGGGGAAGAATGTCTCGGACTCTCGGATTATAAATACAGGAGCCCCACAGGGCTGTGTTCTTTCTCCCCTGCTCTTCTCCCTGTACACCAACCACTGCACCTCCAGCCACGACTCCGTGAAGCTGATCAAGTTCGCGGACGACACCACCCTCATTGGACTCATCTCCAACAACGATGAGTCCGCCTACAGGAGGGAGGTGGACCGGCTGGTGTCCTGGTGCAGTGGTAACAACCTGGAGCTGAACGCCCAGAAGACAGTGGAGATGATTGTGGACTTCAGGAAGAGCACTGTCCCCCCGCCCCCACCCTCCGTGATGGACTCCCCCATCACCTCTGTGGAGTCCTTCCGTTTCCTGGGCACCACCATCACCCAGGACCTCAAGTGGGAGCCGACCATCAGCTCCCTCATCAAGAAGGCCCAGCAGAGGATGTACTTCCTGCGGCAGCTCAGGAAAGCCAAGCTGCCTGCACAGATGTTGGTGCAGTTCTACACGGCCATCATCGAGTCCATCCTCACCTCCTCCATCACCGTGTGGTTCGCTGGAGCCACAGTCAGGGACAAACAGAGACTACAGCGCATTGTGCGCTCTGCAGAGGAAGTGATCGGCCGCAGCCTTCCATCGCTGCAGGACCTGTACGTCGCCCGAGCTCGAGGCCGGGCTGGTCGTATCACAGCCGACCCCTCTCACCCTGCACATGGACTATTCCAACCACTCCCCTCAGGCAGGAGGCTGCGGTCCATCAGGACTAGAACCTCCCGCCACAAGAACAGTTTCTTCCCCTCTGCTGTTGGACTCTTGAACACTTCTTAACCTGTCCCCCCGCCCTTTATAAAGTCACTTTACTGCCCATCATACGTCACTTTACTTCACTGTACTGCTGTCACCTTACATTGTGTGCACCATGTGCACTTGTATATTGTAAATAGTAACTGTAACTCTATTTTAAATTTAAATTTATTCTTTAGAAGTGTTTTTTATTCTTATTTTTATTATCTCTTTTTGACTGTTGCACTGAGCCAAAGCAATTTCCAAGTCTGTGACCTCCCGTTACTTACGTTGGCAATAAAAATGATTCTGATTCTGATTCTGATTCTTGTCTCTCTCTGTGATGCTGCTGCTCCAGCAGACCACACCGTACAAGATGGCTGATGCCACCACAGAGTCATAGAAGGTCTTCAAAGACCTGAGCCTCCTCAGCAGGTAGAGTCGACTCTGGCCCTTCTTGAAGAGGGCGTATGTGTTATGAGTCCAGTCCAGTTTGTGGTTCAGATGAACACCCAGGTACTTGTAAGAGTCCACTCTCTCAATGTCCTTTCCCTGGATGTTCACTGGAGCTGAAGCGGCAGAGTGACGTCTGCGGAAATCCACCACCATCTCCTTAGTCTTTCCCGCGTTGATGAGGAGGTGGTTCTGCTGACACCAGTCCACAAAGTCCTGAATTACTCGTCTGTACTCCGCGTCATCGTCCTCGGAGCTGAGTCTGATGACGGCAGAGTCGTCGGAGAACTTCTGGAGGACACAACCGTCCGTGTTGTGTCTGAAGTCTGCAGTGTAGAGGGTGAAGAGGAACGGTGCGAGGACAGTCCCCTGGGGGGCCCCCCACACTGCAGGTCAGGACCTCAGACACAAAGTCCCTGGTTCTCACAAAAAGATTCAAAAATCAATATATTGTAAATCTAATAACAAACGTATTAGTCCCTAGAGGAGAATAATAATAATAATACTACTAAAAATATGCACAGTTTCTTTTAAAGCACATAATACCACAATTAACCTACATACTGTGTGTTTAAATATGTTTGATATGTTCTTATATTGTGTTTATATTGTCTTATGCGGTGTCTTTGAAATATGTGTGAATCAAAGGTTCTGGAGCCTGGACTGGAAACATGGCTCAAGAGAGAATTTCAGCTGGAAGACTTGTATGATCATATTTCTTAGCTTCGGAAAATTCTTTAACAATTTGTGCTATATAAATAAATATCCATTATTTTATTTATGGTTTGTTTGTTTACATCTTCATCTTTTCCTTCTGGATTAGATTATGTATCTGCATTTACTTTTTGGTTAGGTGTATTTTGAGCAAATAATATCATAATTTGTATGAACCCCAGTTATCAGAATAATCCACAGATCAGATATTAATTTTGGTACTAAAACGAGTTCAGCTATGTTAATTGATTGGACAGATACATTGGGCCGATACACATAACCCCAACAAGTCATACATTTCCAACACAGGGGAGCTTACGTTACTGCTTAGACAGAACATGTACTACTACATGTGGATGAGAGGATGACAGAGCAGAGGGTCCAGATGAACCAGGCTCAGACTGTTGCAGCTGCAGAAGTAGCATTGACAATCCCTGTGGTGTCAAGATAATGCTGGTTTAATATCTAATGTAAACTCGGGATTAGTTTAGCATGAGGCTAAGAGCAGTAACATGTGGATGAATGTCTTACACTGGCAGCTGCTCTTCCTCCTGTTTGATGCTCTCTTCCTCTAGCTCTTCTTTCATCTCAAAATACGGTGTCTCTATGTTCTTCTCCTTTATAAAAACCCTCAACGTTTGATCTGTAGACATTTTCCTAACTGTTTTAGTTTGAGCTCCGAGCTAAACACACAGACCAGATACAAAGCGAATTGCATAGATGCGGAAAAGACACAGCATCTACGCTCTGATTGGTCATTCATAAACTTTGCTCTGTTTCAATTGGCTGAGACCGGAGTGGGCAAGACATTTTCCCGGAAGCAGGAGTAAGAGCAACGGTCTGTTTGGCCCCGTCCCAATACTCGCACTTCCACCCTCGCGCCCCTCATTTGCGCGTTCCCGATAAAGGGTGCGAGTGCGTAGGGTGTCCCAATTCTCCAGGGAGGTCTTTGGCCCCGCCCCCTTTGCGCCCCTGATCCACACTTCGCCGTAGCCTGCATCTATGCACACTCTGGCGAAGGATATTGCCCATAATTCTTTGCGACGGGACACCAAAACGACGGGAAAATGCAATTAAATATACATTTTGAAATATATATGCAGTATGTGTGTAAATAAGTTTTGCTATGTTACTTGGAAAGAAGCATAAACGTCTGATGAAGAATTACGGACATTGTGTTTTAACAATTTAATAACTTTTTAAAGCAAGCGTTTCTATAACATTCAATTTAAACTTTACACTTAGTACAATAATCTTAGAATGTATAAAAACTGACCAGATAGTTAGTTACCCACATTTAACTTAAAATTATACCGCTATCTCTAATTAAAAACAACTAATATAAATGTATTATAACGTGTGTGAAGCAATTCATATTGTTTCCCAAAGGGTCAGACAAAATTACCTTTAATTTTTATAAAGTTTAGGTCTTAAAATGACCATCTCTTGACGAGTCGATGACGTAAACTGCACTCAGTGTGCAATGTCCCAATTCCACCTTTTGTGCACGCTTGCAACCTGCGCACTCAAACCCTTGCGCGCACTTCAAACAAATGCACACTTCATAGGAGGGCGTAGGGTGCAGTGTGGGTATTGGGACTGGGCCTTTGTGTTGAGCAAACAGACCGTTGCTCAACACAAACAGCAACGGTCTGTGTGTTTGTGTTGAGCTCGTGGTTAAAGCTAAAACAGTGTGTACTGTAGAATGTCTAAAGGCCAAACGTTGAGAGTTTTAATAAAGGAGGAGAACACAGAGACAGGACGAAGAGAGCATCAAACAGGAGAAAGTGCAGCTGCCAGTGTAAGACAGATTTATCTCGCTGTTGTTGCCCCATGTGGACAGTTTACGAAGATAGTGTCCACACAGCTGAAGACAAGGGGAGCGTGCATAGTCTGCATAATATATTTCGGATATTATCTTATTATTTGGTTTGGAGAGTGCATTTTAATGAACTGCGAATTGTACCTTGAGCCATGGACGTCGGAACTATTTTCTGAGAGGGGGGGCGGGTTTTTGTTGGGAGAGTCGAGGGAGAGACTCATACTTGGATTACACTGGATAATAACATACCATCTTAATTGTTAAGAAAACAAAAAATAAACAATATATATCAAGCAAGTCACTTATCAAACTGAACATTGTTTTTTTCAATACGCATTCATGCGTCAGTCTCTCCGGCGGCTTCAGTGTACTGTGTAGCCCAGTGACGTGCGGTCAGATGAGGCAGGTAAGGCCCTCACCTAAGATCATAGAAAGAAAAGTAATAAAATTGATACAATAATGTTTGGTCACTTTATCAAGCGATTTGTGCTGTGCATTATTTCAATGTAACTTTGCCTTATTTCATTTATTTATACCTTGAAATTGCAGATTTGACAGAGCGGCGTTGTGAGGCAAGCCTCTCTGGAGACGTAAAAGCAACAGTTCACAGGGAGAGTCCTGCAATGGTGTAGGTTTGGTTCCAATCTTGGTGGGGACATTCACTACGACCTGAGTCTACACCCATTGACACGGGGTCCAGAGTTTCTCCCCCAGAATTTGTGGTGTAATCACACACTATATTTGCAATAGTGTGTTGCCTTCTATACTAAACTCAGCTGTAGACTGAATGAGAAGCAGTTATGTATGTTAACAGAAGATTAATCATCACAATTCATAATTTGCTATTACTTGTGCTTTCTCTTACTTACTTTCCAACTGTTAAAAAAGCTCCTGATATCTTTTATCTTTTTTTGTGGAGGTGGCATTTTTTCTAAATTATATAAGAAGGTATAGACAATCAAAAACAGACATTCATATACATGAACTGCAGAATCATTTATATAACTTGGCCAATGTCAAAAGTTACATAGTATTTCTCAATACAATGAGTTAACAAGAGTTTGGCAATAAGTAACAGTGTGGATTTTTCTATATTTTCTTTTTTTTATTCCACTCTCAACCCAAAAAGGCAAGTAATTGTTAGTATTAGATAGCAATATGGCCTACGTGCAGGACTGTACAAGGACTCCATGTTATGACTATGATGTGACTGTCTCTTTGTGATACGTATGTCTTTCGATGTGTGACGTGACAATGACTATATAAACTGTGTACTGCCTTTATTCTGTCTGAGAGAAGGAAACAGAGTAAACCAGTGGAACTTGAGAGAAACTTAAATAAACTTCCAGAGTTTGGCACACCACGATCCGTCTCTGTCTGCTAAATCCTAACATAATGACTCACAGGGCTCTCAAGTATGCAAAATAAAAACTTAAATGACCTGTTGTGGTGTGTTTTGCGCACAACCAGCATGCATCGTTAACGCAATGGAAAATTTAGGTATCCGAGCTTTAATTTCGGGAGCGCTGGTTGCGCTTTGGGAAGAGTCAGGGGAGAGACATGTCAGAGACACAGGGGAGAAACGGGGGAGATACGAGGGAGACCCGCACTTGCAACATGGTTCTGTCTGCATATGGTCCGAGCTCGGTACCATGTTAGAGCTGTGCTTTCACTGAGCGCCGCGGCTGTCATTACAAAGCGGCAGCAGCTGCACCAGGACGTGCACATTCGAGTGCATCGCTTGAATGTGCTTAGAGCAAATAGCAGCAAGTGCCCGCTGTCACACATTTCACAGAAATTACATTATCAGCAGATAAAGGTTGTAAATCGTGGATCCGTGGAATATTTTCATCCCTAGTTTATCCTGATTCACACAACACGCCCACTTATACATTTTGGATAGTAAGAGCACAATAAGTATTTTTTCAGCCTTTCAACCAACCTGTTTCTTTATTGGAGCCAGTTCTGTTCTGTCTCTGTGCCGTGTGAGCTCCTCGGAACATTAAACAGTGCGCTGACAGATTAGAAATAACGTAAGTACTTTGAATGGTAATAGATCTACAGTACTTTCCTCTGATTACTCACGTGCTACAACGCTCAGGGAACGAAGAAAAACACTTGCTTCACGCTGGCTAACTTTTAAAAATTAAACAGTCGCTCAGTGCTTCAGTTTGGCGCTGAAGAAGACAGTCAATCACTGCAGAGAACGGAACGGGTCACGTGCTGCTGCTGTTGCTCTGGAGGCGAGGAGGAGGCGCGACGTATGCACAAACGGAAGACATGTGTCCCGGACCGTCCGGGTCCCGGGACATCATGTCATTTTGGTGGGGACTTTTTAGTCCTCACCAAATATTGGTGGGGACATGTCCCCATGGTCCCCACGCAAACCTACGCCCTTGGAGTCCTGTGAGGTGCTATCAAACTGTTTTCTCTGTTTATCACAGTTTAAAAAGTTCAAAAATATTTAATTTACAATCAACATGTTTACATTTAAGAGGATGGCTCATAAATTGTGTTTTTGAAGCAAATATGGGTCTTAATCGCGCTCAACCACAGCTTGTAAGTGAGGAAAGCCTCAAGGGGGCGCTTGTGTGCCCAAACTTTGGCTGCATCCAATTCCATCAGAAAGCTCCTTTCTTGTTCTTCTTCTGCTAAGGGCAGCTACAGGTTTGGCTAACATACCTATAATACATTTTAAGATCATTTAAAATGCACTTAGAGTAATGTTTTGCTTCCAATGATGATATGAATCATAAGAAAAGGAGGTGAAGGGTAAGGTTGAATTTAGAAATTGGATTTACCCGGGAGTCGGCTGCAGCAAAACTCGAGGAGTTTATGGAGGAGACACCCGTTTGTTTTACTTTTTAAAACTCATTGAACTTATTTCCAAATGGAGGATTACATGTCTGTGCTCAAACTATTATCTGGACTTAAACATGAAACTGGTCCTAACTGAAGTGGTCTGTGCTGTTCATTAATACCTAAGGTAAGGCCCATAACACACTTTGTACTTTTTACCAACGTTTGCGTTTTGTATGAGCAAACTATGCAGACATTAAATCATATTCTGCTGTAGCCAAACAAATTGTGTATAAGCCGCTCTGTAGGTCCTGTTGGTTTATATGATGTATAATCATATGAACACATGATTGATCCCCCACCCCACCGCACGTCACTGGTGTAGCCAGGTCTCTAATCTGAGGCTGAGAAAGAGCGCTCAGAGGCTGCGACAGATATTAGCCAGACAGAGCTTCATAAACACCTCCGACAGCATGGAGCGGGTTTTGGGCTGCAAGGAACGCAGGATAGTGATAACTTCTCGCTCCCGGCACACGCGGAGGGGGTGCGGCCGCACCCCTAGTTCCGACGTCTATGCCTTGAGCTCATTTCCATCAGTTGTCCCAGAGTCGCACTCACAAACACACATCTATTTACCCTGTATTGTACATGTTTTTTTGTGGTAGGGGAAGCTGGAGTATCCAGGAAACCTTTGCCTACGAACCGAGGTGAAGTTAGCCGAACGTTTGATATTCGCCTGATATTCGAACAAAACACTCCCTGGATTCAAAGTCTGTCCGTATTTTCAATTTAGTGAAGAGTGTAGTATTAAATACTGTTTATAATGTTGCCACTTATCAAAAAAAAAACTTTAATTAGGCTGCAGCTGACGATTTAAAACAGGAAAAACAATGAAGATGAAGTCTCTGCTCGTACAGTATGTGTGCTGAGCTCTCTGCAAGGGACCGTCTGCAAAGTGCAAGATTTGACAGAGCGTTGCAGATGGGTTGGTGAATGTTGGTGAAAAAAAAAAGTTTTTAAAAAGATATTCTTCCCAGTTTTTATGGATGTAGTAGCTCCCAATGAATGATACCTAGCTACTACAGGCACATTTTTTGGGAAAAATATTGTTTTTCCATTCACAGTAACAAAAATGAAATTGGAAAAAATCACTAAAAATCAACAAAGATATTTCTCCCAGTTTTGATGGGTGTAGTAGGGTCGGCACTAGATCATATACGGAATCGGGACGAAACCGGAAGTAACAATCCTACTTTCAAATTAATTTTAGACTAATTCGTCCTTAAGTGATGACTGGTTAAGTTTTAGGTGTTAAGTAAGATGGTTTAAGTTTAGGGTTAAGGCTGGGTTGGGGTTATTTTATGGGAATGGCTGGTTAAGTTTAGGCATGAATAGGTAGTTTGTTATTTTTACTTCCGCTTCCGTCCCGATTCCGTATATGATCTAGTGCTGACCGGTGTAGTAGCCCCGTTTGAACAATAGCTAGCAACTACAGGCAAAAATGTGGGAAAAAATATTTTCCCCTTCACAGTAACAAAAATGAAATTGGAAAAAATCACTAAAAATCAACAAAGATATTTTTCCCAGTTTTGATGGGTGTAGTAGCCCCGTTTGAACAATAGCTAGCTACTACAGGAAAAAAATATTTCCCCCTTCACAGTAACAAAAATGAAATTGGAAAAAATCATTAAAAATCAACAAAGATATTTTTCCCAGTTTTGATGGGCGCAGTAGCCCCGTTTGAACAATAGCTAGCTACTACAGGCAAAAATTTGGGGAAAAAAATATTTTCCCCTTCACAATAACAAAAATAAAATTGGAACAAATCAACAAAGATATTTTTCCCAGTTTTGATGGGTGTAGTAGCTCTTTGAACAATAGCTAGCTACTACAGGCATGTTTTTCCCTTTCACAGTAGCAAAAATGAAATGGAAAAAATCATTAAAAATCAGCTTACAAAAAAAAAAAATACTTTTCCCAGATTTGATGGGTGTAGTATCTCCCAATGAATGATAATTTTTCCCCTTCACACAAACAATTATATAATTGGAAAAACAGACTACAAATCAGCAAAGACACTTTTCCCAGATTTTATGAGTGTAATAGCTCCAATTGAACATGCAAGAATTTGGAAATATATATATACAGTGGGGCAAAAAAGTATTTAGTCAGCCACCGATTGTGCAAGTTCTTTTTAAATTATGGTGGAAAATAAGTATTTGGTCACTTCAAAAAAGGAAGATCTCTGGCTCTCACAGACTTGCAACTTCTTCTTTAAGAAGCTCTTCTGTCCTCCACTCGTTACCTGTATTAATGGCACCTGTTTGAACTCGTTATTTGTATAAAAGACACCTGTCCACAGCCTCAAACAGTCAGACTCCAAACTCCACTATGGCCTTGACCAAAGAGCTGTCGAAGGACACCAGGAAAAGAATTGTAGACCTGCACCAGACTGGGAAGAGTGAATCTACTATAGGCAAGCAGCTTGGTGTGAACAAATCAACTGTGGGATTAATTATCAGAAAATTGAAGACATACAAGACCACTGATAATCTCCCTCGATCTGGGGCTCCACGCAAGATATCATCCCGTGGGGTCAAAATGATCATGAGAACGGTGATCAAAAATCCCAGAACCACACGGGGGGACCTGGTGAATGACCTACAGAGAGCGGTGACCAAAGTAACAAAGGTTATCATCTGTAACACACTACGACGACAGGGAATCAAATCCTGCAGTGCCAGACAGTCCCCCTGCTGAAGCCAGTGCATGTCCAGGCCCGTCTGAAGTTTGCCAGAGAGCACATGGATGATACAGCAGAGGATTGGGAGAATGTCATGTGGTCAGATGAAACCAAAGTAGAACTGTTTGGTATAAACTCAACTCGTCGTGTTTGGAGGAAGAAGAATACTGAGTTGCATCTCAAGAACATCATACCTACTGTGAAGCATGGGGGTGGAAACGTCATGCTTTGGGGCTGTTTTTCTGCTCAGGGGGCCAGGAGGAGTGATCCGTGTTAATGAAAGAATGAATGGGGCCATGTATTGTGAGATTTTGAGCCAAAACCTCCTTCCATCAGTGAGAGCTTTGAAGATGAAACGTGGCTGGATCTTCCAGCTTGACAAGGATCCCAAACACACCGCCCGGGGAACGAAGGAGTGGCTCCATAAGAAGCATTTGAAAGTCCTGGAGTGGCCTAGCCAGTCTCCAGACCTCAACCCCATTGAAAATCTGTGGAGGGAGATGAAAGTCCGTGTTGCTCAACGACAGCCCCAAAATATCACTGCTCTCGAGAAGATCTGCATGGAGGAATGGGCCAAAATACTAGCTACTGTGTTTGCAATCCTGATAAATCAAATCAAATTTTATTTATAAAGCGCTTTTCATACAAAAGATGCAACACAAAGTACTTTACAGTTTGGTTAAAAACAATCCCGCCGGCCCATGTCCCCTCCCCCCGACCACCCAACAGACCCATCCCAAACCACAGACAAACACACACACAAAGACCTATAGTAATTGCCAACAAAGGTTATATTACAAAGTATTGAGTTTATTTTTTGTTATTGACCAAATACTTATTATCCACCATAGTATACAAAGAAATTCTTTAAAAATGTGAATTCCTGATTATTATTTTTTCACATTCTGTCTCTCACAGTTGACATGTACCTATGATGAAAATTACAGACCTCTGTCATTATCTAAAGTGGGAGAACTTGCTTCATTTTCATTACTGTGAAGGGAAAAAACAAATTTTTCCAACATTTTACCTGTAGTAGCTAGCTATTGTTCAAATGGAGCTACTACACCCATCAAAACTGGGGAAAATATCTTTGTTGATTTTTAGTGATTTTTTTCCAATTTCATGTTTGTTACTGTGAAGGGGAAAAACAATCTTTTTCCAAATGTTTGCCTTTAGTAGCTAGCTATTGTTCAAATGGAGCTACTACACCCATCAAAACTGGGAAAAATATCTGTTGATTGAGTGATTTTTTTTGAAGAATATATTTCTTGATTTTTAGTCTTTTTTTGTTTGTTATTTTGGCCACTTGCAATTTGCAGACGGTCCCTTGCGAATATCAGGCGAATATCAAATGTTCGGCCAACTTCACCTCTGTCGCCGACGACATGCTAGAGGTGGCACCTATCCGAGGACCAGCAGTGCCACCTGCTGCCCAGACATTGTACACACCAAAGCTTCGTGCTAAAACAACTATTAAGGCATAAACTGACTGATCTGGGTTAGATATCTAAGTAAATACTAAAATAATGATTTAGTTCTAATTGCTGGTTTTTCATAGAAATACTTGTAATTAAAATAAAACACCTACAAATCTCTACAAATGTGTAACCCACTAAGATAGTAGTAGCCACATGAGTATTGATAAAAAGTATTTATAACAGCTGTTGTATGAGCGACCTGGGCAGTCCAGGTTCTTGCTCTTTTTATTGCAGAATGAGTATTGTAAAAGTATAATGTTCTGAACAGATTAGATATGCTGTCTTCATCTTTGAAAAACATGTTAAATGTTGCATACTGAAGACAGGATCTTGTGGGATTTGAACCGAGTACCTTCTTTCTGAGAAATGAGACGGTGCTCTCACCTACCATGCCGCTTTGAGCTGATTGGCTGAGCGAGTGTGATCCTTTTTATTTTCTGTCTGAAAAAGCTGATATAACCAAATTGTTTTGAGAACGAGGAATACTAGAATAACTTTATTGTTGTTGCTGGTTTATTTTGGAAAGTTAGGTATTCCAGCTGTAACCTCCCCCTGTAAGCCCTTAATTGGTTTCAATAACTCTATAGTTTTGTTTATTATGAGATTTACATGATAGTGTTTCATGTTTCAGATCTGTCCCAGAGTATTTTGCTGTGCTTGTGAAGACAGAAGAGTCAACACTAATACAAACTGAATACAAAGAGGAACCACAGGATATCAAAACAGAGCCACATTTACACCCAGAGAGTGAGGGAGACACAGAGCATTCTTCTGAATATGAGGAAGACCGGAGAGCTCTTTCCAGCTGTTCCGACGATGAAGACTTTTTCAACTACAACCTCAATATCAGAGCCAAGTGCGCCGCTGAGCAAATCTCAAATCTGTCTGAGATAAAGTCAGAACTAGAGACTAGTGCGGCTGTGAACAAGTCAGCCAACACATGACAGCAGTGCCCGGTGTGTAAAAAGATGTACAAAAATGTAAAAGAAAACCTGATAATTCTCAAAGGAGAGAAACCATTCAGTTGTTCCTTCTGTAACAAGAAATGTTATCATATGAATGGTTTAAGAGCTCACAAAAGAAAACACACAAGCCAAAGACTATACAGCTGTTCAGTCTGTCACATAGAATGTGCCTCCCAATCTACTTTCAAAAATTATATGATTACGCACAAGGGAAAAGCCATTCAAGTGTTCAACTTGCAATAAAGCATTTTCTACAATTCCTATTCTACATAGACATAAGACAATTCACACAAGATCAAAACCATTCAGCTGTTCAATCTGTAACAAATCATTTCTCTTTAAAAGTGCTTTATATGATCACAAAAGAACACACACTACATTGATCTGTTTTATCTGTCAGAGCATTTTTTTCAATCGCCATGAACTGGAAAATCACATGAGCAAACACAAAATGAGAAATGGATTCAGCTGCCTGACCTGCAAGAAAACATTGTCTTCTAAATATAATCTACTTTTACATATGACCTCGCACACAGGACAGAAGCCTTACAACTGTGCAGTCTAAGAAAGCTACTCTTCTAAAAGTGGTTTTGATTATCACCGAAGAACTCACACAGAGCAGCGTTACTCCTTCAGCTATTCAGTTTGTAAGAAAATATTCACCCATAAAACTGCTTTAAAATATAATGAAAGTTCACACACAAGTGAAAAACAATTCCACTGTTCCATTTGTTTAAAATAATTTTCTCAATCCTCAGGACTGAGATTCCGTATGAGTAGCCACAGAGGAAAGGCCTTACAGCTGTTCACCCTGTACCGAAACATTTTCACATCTGCACACTCTTAAAGCGCACAATAGAAGGCACACCGATGACAGAACATTCAGCTGTTCCAGCCGCAGCAAAACATTTCACAATAAAAAGGGTTTAAGTTCACACAAAATAATACACAGAGAAAAAACATTCAGCTGTTCCATCTGCAATAAAGGGTTTGTCACTAATTCTAGACTGCGGACACACATCAGGACAAACACAAGAGAGAACGTGTCAGCTGCTTTATCTGTATCTGCACACGCAGAGGAAAACCTTTCAGCTGATAGTGAGCTGACTGTATTTATCATACAGCTGTGTTTTTGACTGTCTTACCTTTGTTAGTATTTAGAAATCACTATTAAGTATGTTTGAAATACTTCACAATATGGCAGCAAGATGTACAAGGTTTGAAAACAAATTGAATGGCTGCAATTAGCTATTATATGCCAATGTTCACTATTTATTAACCCAACTGTAAAATGAAAATCTAACTACAATCTTTGTCATTTGGTTGTTGACCTTGATCAGTTAAGCCTGACACAATGACAAATCTGGCAGAGCTCACCAGAATTTTATTTACAAGATTAACAAGATCCTATAAGAAATTTAGTTCAACCACACCCACAATACTAAAATCCAGCCTTTACTGTGCATGCCTCATGCTAAAATAAAAATATGTTAAAAATATATACAATGATATAACAATATTTTGAATGTGTTGTTCTGTTCACACGCCATATTGAACTTAGGGTAGGGTAGAATAGAATAGAGCTGGTGGAAACAGGGCTATAGAATAAAAGACTGCCCCATTTAACAGCTTAGTTCTTCACTGTCTACAACAGATCATGGTGCGTTCAGTCAAGGGCGTAGGTTTGCGTGGGGACCATGGGGACATGTCCCCACCAATATTTGGTGAGGACTAAAAAGTCCCCACCAAAATGACATGATGTCCCGTGACCCGGACGGTCCGGGACACATGTCTTCCGTTGTGCATACGTCGCGTCTCCTCCTCGCCTCCAGAGCAACAGCAGCAGCAGCAGCAGCACGTGACCCGTTCCGTTCTCTGCAGTGATTGGCTGTCTTCTTCAGCGCCAAACTGAAGCACTGAGCGACTGTTTAATTTTTAAAAGTTAGCCAGCGTGAAGCAAGTGTTTTTTTTCGTTCCCTGAGCGTTGTAGCACGTGAGTAATCAGAGGAAAGTACTGTAGATCTATTACCATTCAAAGTACTTACGTTATTTCTAATCTGTCAGTGCACTGTTTAATGTTCCGAGGAGCTCACACGGCACAGAGACAGAACAGAACTGGCTCCAATAAAGAAACAGGTTGGTTGAAAGGCTGAAAAAATACTTCTTGTGCTCTTACTATCCAAAATGTATAAGTGGGTGTGTTGTGTGAATCAGGATAAACTAGGGATGAAAATATTCCACGGATCCACGATTTACAACCTTTATCTGCTGATAATGTAATTTCTGTGAAATGTGTGACAGCACGTCCTGGTGCAGCTGCTGCCGCTTTGTAATGACAGCCGCGGCGCTCAGTGAAAGCACAGCTCTAACATGGTACCGAGCTCGGACCATATGCAGACAGAACCATGTTGCAAGTGCGGGTCTCCCTCGTATCTTCCCCGTTTCTCCCCTGACTCTTCCCAAAGCGCAACCAGCGCTCCCGAAATTAAAGCTCGGATACCTAAATTTTCCATTGCGTTAACGATGCATGCTGGTTGTGCGCAAAACACACCACAACAGGTCATTTAAGTTTTTATTTTGCATACTTGAGAGCCCTGTGAGTCATTACTTGCCTTTTTGGGTTGAGAGTGGAATAAAAAAAAAGAAAATATAGAAAAATCCACACTGTTACTTATTGCCAAACTCTTGTTAACTCATTGTATTGAGAAATACTATGTAACTTTTGACATTGGCCAAGTTATATAAATGATTCTGCAGTTCATGTATATGAATGTCTGTTTTTGATTGTCTATACCTTCTTATATAATTTAGAAAAAATGCCACCTCCACAAAAAAAGATAAAAGATATCAGGAGCTTTTTTAACAGTTGGAAAGTAAGTAAGAGAAAGCACAAGTAATAGCAAATTATGAATTGTGATGATTAATCTTCTGTTAACATACATAGGAAATGTCGAGGGGTGCAAAATGGGTGGTGGGTTTTAATATGGTTTGTTTTATATTTTATGCATGTCGTGTGTGTGTTTTTAATATTGATTTTAATTTGCACCACCTGAAGCACCCCGGCTCCCCACGTGACAATTAGAACACCTGTGCCACGGTACAAAAGGAGATGGGGAGGGGGCAGGAGAGAAAAAACGGAGAGGGAGCCAGACACGGGAGCCAGGCGCGGCGGGTGAGAGCCCCGTGGTCTGGCGGCCCAGGCCGTGGGGATGCATTTTGGCCTGTTTTAGCCTCTGTTTTAGCTTTTTTGCCTTGTTTTTTAGCTTAGGTTTTTATTGCTTTTATTTACTTGTTTTTAATGTATTTTATAATAAATTGCTTTTAATTCGCTTTTAATCCAGTGGTCCCTTTTTAAATCCGGGTCCGAAGAACCTGCTTTTTTACCCCTGTGACATTTTGGCGTTGTCTGGCAGGACCCGGTACCACTGTTTTAAGAAAAAAAAAGCAAGTAGAGGCCATGGCTCTTGCTCGGTGGATGCCCGAAGGAATTAAGGGTGGGCGCATGGAAAGGCGCGGAGGACAGGGCGCACAATGAGAGCTGGACTGCGAGCTGGGAGCCGGGTGGGCCACCCTAGATCCACGCAGCGCGCAGGAGAGGAGCGCCACATCCGCGACCTAGAGTGAGAGCACCACGACGCATGATACAGACAGGGGCAGACTTGGAGGTCTGCCTGGCCTGTGAGTATGAGCATGTGGTGTAGTGGTGCTCGTCAAAGGCTTACGGCCCGAGGGTCGCGGGTGTGTGGGTTTGTGCTGGCCTCTGGTGTGTGTGGTGCAGGTGGGCCCGGTCAGCAGCAGCAAGAGGACGAGGGGGATGCGCGAGTGGTCCCGCACAGGAGGACGCGGCTCACCCGGGGGCGCAGCGGACAAAAAGCAAGGCACGGCGGAGGAGGCGCGCTGCGGAGGTGAACCCCCTCTCCCCAGCGATGGAAAGGCACAGGTGTTCACGAACTAGCAGGGACTGCTATTATTAAAGCAGGGGGGAGTGTCGAGGGGTGCAAAATGGGTGGTGGGTTTTAATATGGTTTGTTTTATATTTTATGCATGTCGTGTGTGTTTTTAATATTGATTTTAATTTGCACCACCTGAAGCACCCCGGCTCCCCACGTGACAATTAGAACACCTGTGCCACGGTACAAAAGGAGATGGGGAGGGGGCAGGAGAGAAAAAACGGAGAGGGAGCCAGACACGGGAGCCAGGCGCGGCGGGTGAGAGCCCCGTGGTCTGGCGGCCCAGGCCGTGGGGATGCATTTTGGCCTGTTTTAGCCTCTGTTTTAGCTTTTTTGCCTTGTTTTTTAGCTTAGGTTTTTATTGCTTTTATTTACTTGTTTTTAATGTATTTTATAATAAATTGCTTTTAATTCGCTTTTAATCCAGTGGTCCCTTTTTAAATCCGGGTCCGAAGAACCTGCTTTTTTTACCCCTGTGACAGAAACTCAACCAACAAGAGAGAACAATATAGGGAATGTTGAGGTAGAAGCAACAGGCCCTTCAGTGCATCAGGTGAGGTTGGAATTTTGTAGGTATGCATGGGACTATGAATTGTTTTTAGAGATTGATCGTATATGTCAAACAATGTAGTGAGATACTCACTGTAGATTCTAATTCAATATTTTCTCCTCTGTTTTATTTATTATAGGAAATTGAAAGATCAGAGCATGATTTATTTCAAGTATCGAGAGCAGTTCCTGAACTGTTAGAGCCTCAGGTGAGGGCTATTATGTAGATTTGGATTAGGTTTAAGTCAGTATAGAATGAACGCAACACAAAACTCAGAAGCTCTGATCCAATTGATTTTGTTTTAACTATTAGAAAAAATCCTTAACTGCTTCTCATTCAGTCTACAGCTGAGTTTAGTATAGAAGGCAACACACTATTGCAAATATAGTGTGTGATTACACAACAAATTCTGGGGGAGAAACTCTGGACCCCGTGTCAATGGGTGTAGACTCAGGTCGTAGTGAATGTCCCCACCAAGATTGGAACCAAACCTACACCATTGCGTTCAGTCCTCTATGATCTTCTTTCCAAAAACACAATGGTATTTGATCATGGAAATAAAACCCATGATCCTTAAATTCGCAAGATGAAATGTAAAAAAATCTGTCACTGGTGCACTTCCTACTACTATCCTTTTCTAATTAACAATACCAAACCAGTTATACTCATGATTTTTCAACTGGGCAATTCTCTATAGCTATGGAAGTCAACATAGTTTTAAATGTGTTCAGCATTAATAATGCATCAGTGTAATATAGCGCTTTTCTGGACACACAAGACATTCCCATTGGCGTAAACTACCACTGTAGTCACAGCTGTTCTGGTACAGAAGCGAGGCTGGCAATGTTCGTGAAGCGCCGTTCCCCGAAGTCTCCCATCACAGTACCAACCATTACCCAATGCAATAACAACATCTCTCCAGTACCTATCGTAACTACTGTATCATTTTCTTTACGCCACCTCCCATCACTTATGTCTATAATTTGGAATCCGGTACATACACTATTTTTCTATAGGGGGGCGGGCTGCGAAAGCCTCCATCATTGGTTTAAAAAGCTGTGCTGACTCCTGCTTCCAGAAATATGTCCCACCCCGATCACTCTCAGCCAATAGGGATATGGTGATGTTTATGAAGAACCAATCAGAGCGCAGAAGCCTAGTCTTTTCCGGGTCTGTGCAATTCGCTGTTTTGGATTTCAGCTCGATGCAAAGCTAAACAATTTGTAAAATGTCAACAGGGCAAACGTTGAGAGCTTTAATAAAGGAGGAGAACACGAAGACTTCATATATTAAAATTAAAGAAGAACCAGAAGAAGTGAGCATCAAACAAGAGGAAGAGCAGCTGCCAGTGTAAGATACATACACCTCTCACTGCCTCATGCTAAACTCGTGGAAATGTATTTAAAGTCTTATCTCTGCGTCCATTCAACAGTATTTTTACCCCACAGTGCAATGATCATCAAATGGTCTTTGGTGTTTTCTCATCAAATGTGCTGCTGTCCCAGTCTGAGCCTGGTTCATCTGGTCCCACTGCTCTGTCAAACACAATCTGACATCTTCACAGCAGCAGCAGTAGTAACACTGCTGTTCTGGCTAAACAGAAAAGGGAGCTCCTTTGCCCTCGTGCTGTAAAAGCCCTGCACCTACCAGCTGTAATTATATATATAAAAAAAGACCTGGGTCGTGAGTAGGGTACCTTGGAGCTTCTGAGTCCCACAGGGAACATAGTGGAGGTAAAATATATAAAACAAATCTTGAGATAAGTATCTTGATCATGAGAATATATGCCCCTAATGACACACAGGACTTAAAGGTTCCATATTGCTCTTTTCTTCATGTTTCAGAGTTCATCCAATGCACTTGTGTGATAATAATTTCAGTGATACACCATACAACACTCAAAACCTTTGAAATTTTAGTCATCTCTTGCATAGAGGTGATGTCACCTCGACTCAAACAAGCTGATCCAGAAAGGAGTCTGCCCCTCTGCCTGTGAGCCTGCCTTCCCCCGCCGGTGACGTATCCTCACGCTGCGAATTGCGAATCTCCAAAGTAAACTCTTCGATTTGCCGGTACATATATTAATTTCAGACCTTAGAATAAACTTTTTCCAACAGTGATCCGTCATATCGAGCCCTATGTCCTCGATCCAGAATCAGACCCCAATTATTTAGTTCACATAAGTATAAAATGGGTTAGTAGCACTGTACTTATGCCGCTTTTCCACAGTAACGGTACGGCACGGCACGGCACAGTTATTTTACATTTCCACTAGTGTTAGGATCGAGATTTGCATACAGTATTCGTAGCACCTTGACTGTGGTTCCAGCCACACCGAAGCGATTCCATGACGTGACGTCGGCCGACTGCCTTACACTGATTGGTCAACGAGTGTCGTCATTGGAAGCGACGTCTGACCCTTTGGTAAAAACAACTCAACCGCCATCTTTAAAACCGCCTGCTCTGCTTCGGCTACATTACGTCCTTCTCACTCCAGAAAAATGGAATCGCACAGAAAGCCCCAAAAGTCAGCGTCCTGGTCGGTGGACGAGGTCCACACATTACTCTCTTAGGTTCATGCCGAAAGAAAGAATTCAAAGGCAGCTCGGGGCTCAACACAGAGATTTCACGAGGTTTTCAGGGAGATCACCCAGCTCTGGATTTGTGACTAGTCTGTGGTAATCCTGGAAATAACTGGTTAGCTACGTATTCCGTTGGCCCAAAGTTCTCACTGAAATGCATTTACTCTGTTGTACACAGTGGGCCTCATGTATGAAACTTGCGTACGGCCAAATCAGGGTGTGTAAATGAGGCGTACGCAAAAAATGTACACTTTTCGGCATTTATCAATCTGGACGTCACAGAATTTACAGTAGGTGGTACAGCACGCCAAAACACACGTGAAATGCAAGATTTGGACAACAATAATAAACATAATCCCACTCTGGCAAAATTATAAACTGCGTTTTCATTGAGCATCATGTTTCTAAATTTGAATTTGCGCATCTGAAAAACTCTAACACTCTGGAAACACGCACATTTTGAATAGATCACAGATCATGATACGTTCATAATGAGGACCCTCTTCAGTTTCTTCGATGACAAATCTGACTTGTGTGTATTTTTTTCATCAGTATGTTTATTTTTATTTTTAATGTGAATCGCTTTGTGATCCTGCTTTGTGAAGGCACTATACAAATACACCTGTCGTGTGTATTTGCGGCTGCGTATGCTCAGATCTGTGCGTATCTTACACGTTTTATAAATCCTGCGTTCAGTCTGGCGTAAATGGAATATACACCAAAAATATACTCTTTTCTGCGCAACTTTCATAAATGAGGGCCAATGAGCTAGCTACATTTAGCTACATTTAGCTATCGATAGCAAGCTAAGCTAACGTCCTTCCTGTGATACTGTGCTTTATCTCGTATTCTCTGCAGTATTCACATCTTATGTGTATTGTTTTACCTGTTTTTGACGACAATATTAAACAACCATTTTAAATAAATAAAAAAGGGCTTCTGTACGGAAGCTTGTTAGGTTCACTTGTGAGTGTTTTTTTCCGCTGGTATCATGTTATTTCATGATACATTCATGAAATAACATGATAAATATGTTATTTCATGATACACAACTATCATGAAATTTCATGATACCAATTTATCATGAAATTTCATGTTGCCAATTTATCATGTTATTTCATGATACCAGTTTATCATGAAATAACATGATACTGTAGATACAGAAGAAGAAGAAGCTGTCAGCTTCTGATAAATTGGTATCATGAAATAACATGATAGTTGTGTATCATGAAATAACATGATAAATTGGTATCATGAAATAACATGATAGCTGTGTTTCATGAAATAACATGATACCAGCGGGAAAAAAACACACTCACAAGTGAACCTAACAAGCTTCCTTACTTCTGTGCGTTATTTGTCATCAATGTTGAAATCGTCATAGAGGGTGAAAGAGAAAGGTCGCTCTCTAACTAAAGCTTGAAGGAATCAATAAAAAATAACTACTCTGGGCATTTGTATGAAGGCCAAGTAGCACTGTAATCATGTTTAAAGTAGAGAAAAGTCAAAAAGCGTAATCTCAACAAACCATACATCCAAACAAAAAAACGCGCATCCGGGGGTCCTTTGGGAAGTTCTTCAGAAGTAGGGAGTCTGGGGTCCTCTGCTAAGGGCCGCCCGGTGGCTTTATGACCAGAATGAGAGCTGAGTTTGCATCGCAGTCAGTAAGTCAGACCTGTTCCCAGTGTTGGCCTCCGTCAAGGCTGCTTACTGTTTTTATGGACAGAATTCTGAGATACAGTCAGGGGACTGAGGTTCAGATTGGGGACCACCGGAATTCCTCTGCGCTGTTTGCAAACAATGTTGTTCTTTGAACTTTCGTTCTATTTGTAACCCCCCACATCCCCCCCCCCCCCCCCCCCCCCCCCCCTTATACAACCCCCATACCCAACTTTTAAACCCCCCCCCCCCCAAATTAAACCATCCCTAATCAAAAAACTAACCCCCTCCCCCTCTTCCCCCCCCCCCCCCCCCCCCAAACATACTTTCCTCCCCTAGGTATATATATATCGATGTGTGTATATGGTGTACCCCCCCCCCCCACCCCCCCCCATGTTCAGTGTAATACCATATACATGTAAAACCCCATCCCCCTATTTTCCGCCCCCCCCCCCCCCCACCCACCCCCCCTCCCTCCCCCCCCCCCAGCCTCCTGTGGCCCGGCGTATATTATAAAACCCTCCCACCCCCCCCCCCCCCCCCCCCCCCCCCCCCCCCCCCCCCCCCCCCCCCCCCCCCCCCCCCCCCCCCCCCCCCCCCTTCCCCCCCCCCCCCACATAAAAAATCCCCCCAATTTTATTAACCTTAAATATACCACCCCCCCAATTTACAACTCCCCCCCCCCCCCCCCCCCCCCCTACACTATTCCCCCCCCCCCCCCCACTCCTTCCCCCCCCCCAATGGTGGGGTGTGTGTGGTCCCACAGTGTGTGCCCCCCCGTACTCGGTATATATAGAGTGTGTGAACCCCCCCCCCCCCCCCCCCCCCCCCCCCCCCCACCCCCCCCCCCCCCCCCCCCCCCCCCCCCCCCCCCCCCCCCCACCCCCCCCCCCAGTTTGCGTGGATCCGCCCGGGATTCCTTTCCCGCCCACTTCGTGTGTCTGCCCCCCCCCCCCCCCCCCCCCCCCCCCCACCCCCCCCCCCCCCCATGGCCACCCTGTGGGTTAGGGGCCCCCCCCGGTTTATCCCCCCGGTAGCCCTGCGCCGTTGGACGGGCCTCCCCCGGCCGTAGTGTTTGGTTCGTGTCCCCGATACATTAATATTAACCAAAACCATTCCCCCCCCATGTTTGTCCTCCCCCCCCCCCCCCCACCAACCGTATTTTAATTAACTCCCCGATCACACTGGAGTTAATATTGATAGAGAGAGAAAAGAGACGGGGTTAGCCGTTATCTTAGGGGCGGCATATTATATTAGATATTAGTGGATATGCACAGTACTGTCATATACAACTACCCCACTGTCCCCCCCCCAAATAACCCTAATTTTTTCCCCCAATTCTCACCCCCCCCCCAATCCATTAACCCCCCCCCCCCCCCCCCCCCCCCTCCCCCCCCCCCCCCCCCCCCCCCCCCCCTCCCCCTTATGTATCCCGTGTGGTCCCATATATGATATACCCGTAGCGGCCCCCCCCCCCACCCCCCCCCCCCCCACCACCCCCCCCTGGGCGAGCTTTTCCCTCTATATATATATATATCGTCCCCCTACCTCGGGTCCCCCCCCCCCCCCCCCCCCCAGTGGAGTCAGGTCGGTTTGTTTGATATTGTTGATAATTCCCACCCCCCCCCCCCCCCCCACACTTCAAACCCCCCCCCATATACATTATAGGGATGGTGTGAGCCCCCCCCCCGGCTGCCGCCGGTACCCACCAGAAATTATAGATACCTATGGCCACTCCCCCCCCTGGCCAACACCCCGGTATATATCCGGGGCCCGAATTCTCGCTCGTCCGGGGTCCCACCCCCCCCCCCCAAGTCTTTTCTGCGGTGGGCTGGCTTTTTGTCCCCCCCCCCCCCCCCTCTCCTGGGGGGTGTGGTCTTTTTTGCACCCTTTTCGGTGTCCGCTCGGTGCCCTCGCGTAATCTGCAGCCACCCTTTAGCCTTTTACGTCGCCCTCCGCGGCGGGTGGCCCCATCTTCATTCGCCGGCATGGTGCGTATCCCAAAGTTGTGATATTGGTCGATGAGCGGGGGTGCTATTATTTTTATATATTAAGCATCCCTCACAAGTGTGTGAATAACCCCCTGTGTGTGTATCATATCAACCCAAACTTTTTACCCCCATTAATCTGTTCCCCCCCCCCCCCTTGTCTTGGTGCCCCCCCCCCCCCTCCCCCCCCACCCCCCCAGTGCCTCGGGGAGACTCTTCTCCGTTGTGGCCGGGTTATGGTCCTGGGTGCTCGGATTATCCCCCCGCATCGGTGCTATATATCCTGTGCGAGGGTTTATGCGGGTTATTATAGGCATATATATGGTGGGTCCCCCGCGCCCCCTCCCTTCCCCCCCGCGGCGAACCCAAACCCCCCCCCCCCCCACCCGTTGTGTACGTGCCACCCCCCCCCCCCTCGGTTGCCCCCCACACAAAAAAAATAAAACAAATTCCTACAACAAAAAAAGGCTTCAGTCGGGGGGGGGGATATATAGGAGTATTATATATATATTTATATATATAGGTGTACCCCCCCCCCCCCCCCCCCCCCCCCCCCCCCCCCCCCCCCCCCCCCCCCCGGTGTGTCCCCCCTGCCCCCCCCCCCCACCCCCCTTCCCTGTACATTTATGCCCCACCCCCCCCCCCACTCGTCGCGTATCGTTGTGGTTGTGTGCCCCCCCCCTATCCACCAGCCCGCCCCCCCCCCCCCGTAACGACCATGCCCTTTAAGAGTGCCCCTAGGCCCCCCCAAATTATATATACGAAATATCCCCGGGCCAGCGTGTGTGTGTGTATATATCTCCCCCCCCCCCCCCCCCCCCCCCCCCCCCATTCTCCCCCCCCCCCCCCACCCCCTCACGTGCCCCCCCCCCCCCCCCCCCCCCCCCACCCCCCCCTGTGGTGTCTATTCCCGCGCCGGGGGCGGTTCCTCCTCTGTTCTCCCCCCGTGTTGGGGGGCCCCCCCCCCCCCCCCCCCCCCCCCCCCCCCCCCCCCCCCCCCCCCATTTCGCGGGTATTTCGCCCCCCCCCCCCCTCCCTGCCCCCCCTTTTGTTTGCCTTGGAGTAGTGTTTGCCTCGCCCCGTGTGGGGTTTTTTCCTCGGTGCGCTGTCCACACCACAATCCCATGAGAAAAGTCCACGAACGACGGCGGGTTATATACCTTGTAAATTCTATACTAATTACCCCCCCCCCCCCCCCCCCCCCCTCCCCCCATATTATAAATATTACCCACCCACATATATACTATATGGGTCCTATCTCACAGTAATCCCCCCCCCCCTCTCCCCTATGGCACCCAAAATATAGTGGCCTATATATATCGCGGTGTCCTGGCTCCTTATATGCTGTGCCCCCCCCCCCCCCCTGGCCTTGGGGTATCTACCCCCTCAGCCCCCCCCCCCCCCCCCCCCCACCCGCCCCATCTGCTCTCCGCTGTCTATTATATAATACGAGCAGTGTCCTGGTTGCCCCCGACAGTTGTTTCTCTCTCCCCGGTATTTGCCCCCCCCCACACCCCTTCCGGTCCCTTTTCGTCTTGTATCCTCCTGGGGGTCTATAGCGCCGTGGCCCCCCAGATACTGTGTGTATATACCCCAAATATATATATAATAGGGTGTTATATATACCCCCCCCCCCCCCTATCCCCCCCCCCCACCCCCCCCCCCCCCCCCCCCCCCCCCATTTGTCACCCCCATTATATATATATCCCCCCCCCCCCCCCCCCCCCCCCCCCCCCCCCTACCACCCCCCCGGTTATACCTTGTATATCGATCCACATATATATATATCACCTTATTCGACTGGCACTCTGTCCCCCCCGTGGTTTCGCCGTAGGGGGGGTTGTGGGGGGATTATAATTAATTATAATAAATAATTTTTTAAAATATAAAACTATAACCCCCGGTTCTCGATATGATACCACTCCCTCCCCCCTTTGCCCCTTTGTCCCATACCGCCTATATATCCCCCACCCCCCACCCCATCTTGTCCCGGGTTGCCTGTGTCCCTCTGGTCCTGCACCCCCCCCCCCCCACCCGTGCTTACAGGTTTTGCTGTCTTCACCCGGTTTGGTTGTAAGTGCTATTTCGCCGGTGTACCCCCAGTCTTGCCCCCCCCCCCCCCCCCCCCCCCCCCCCCCCCCCCCCCTTTTTGAGCCCAGTTGTGTTGATATCCGATTTCCCCCCCCCCCCTCCTGCGCTCCCCCCCCCTTATAGGGTGCTTTAGGGCTCGCGCGCCCCAGCCCGCGTATATACCCCCGATATTATCCTCTTACAACCTGTGTCGCTCCCCCCCCCCCCTGCCTTATATATGCTATATATTGTGTGTCTTATATATATATTCCCCCCGCCCCCCCCCCCCCCGTCCGGCTCCCTGTTGCCCTGCTGTTTCGCGCCTGGCCCCCTCCCCCCCCCCCCCCCCCCCCCCCCCCCCCCCCCCCCCCACCCCCACCCCCCCCCACTCCCAAAATACCCCCGCCCCCCCCCCCGGTGGCACCGGTTGCGGAGGGAGACAAGAAGCGAGGGAGCCGAGCACAGGGAAGAACAAAGAATTTTTATCTTTAGAAAGGAGAGAATAGAAGCGAAGATCCAACATTTGGAGAGACCTTCCCCATTAATGGTGGAAAGGGCTTGCGAGCAAGAACGATTGTACCTCCCCCCCCCCAAAACATCCCTATACAAACCACAAACACCCCAACCACACCCCCTCCCCTCTCCACCCCCACCGTTTCGACGTGTTGGGGTCGCTTTGCCCAGTCAACCCCCCAACCACCACCACCCCCCCCCACAAACCCACCCCCCCCCCAAAACCCCCCCCCCACACAACCACCCCCAACCCCCCCCCATTAAAACCCTACACACACACACCCCCCACCCCCCCCCCCCCCC
>OZ035837.1:9639287-9644287 GCA_964034765.1 Knipowitschia caucasica | reverse complement strand
TGTGTCCTCTAGTCTCTACAGCCTGTGTCCTCTAGTCTCTACAGCCTGTGTCCTCTAGTCTCTACAGCCTGTGTCCTCTAGTCTCTACAGCCTGTGTCCTCTAGTCTCTACAGCCTGTGTCCTCTAGTCTCTACAGCCTGTGTCCTCTAGTCTCTACAGCCTGTGTCCTCTAGTCTCTACAGCCTGTGTCCTCTAGTCTCTACAGCCTGTGTCCTCTAGTCTCTACAGCCTGTGTCCTCTAGTCTCTACAGCCTGTGTCCTCTAGTCTCTACAGCCTGTGTCCTCTAGTCTCTACAGCCTGTGTCCTCTAGTCTCTACAGCCTGTGTCCTCT
Source organism: Knipowitschia caucasica (assembly GCA_964034765.1). Lineage (NCBI taxonomy): Eukaryota > Metazoa > Chordata > Actinopteri > Gobiiformes > Gobiidae > Knipowitschia > Knipowitschia caucasica. The sequence goes on along the minus strand of OZ035837.1, from coordinate 9,643,955 downwards.
AGTCTCTACAGCCTGTGTCCTCTAGTCTCTACAGCCTGTGTCCTCTAGTCTCTACAGCCTGTGTCCTCTAGCCTCTACAGCCTGTGTCCTCTAGTCTCTACAGCCTGTGTCCTCTAGCCTCTACAGCCTGTGTCCTCTAGTCTCTACAGCCTGTGTCCTCTAGTCTCTACAGCCTGTGTCCTCTAGTCTCTACAGCCTGTGTCCTCTAGTCTCTACAGCCTGTGTCCTCTAGTCTCTACAGCCTGTGTCCTCTAGTCTCTACAGCCTGTGTCCTCTAGTCTCTACAGCCTGTGTCCTCTAGTCTCTACAGCCTGTGTCCTCTAGTCTCTACAGCCTGTGTCCTCTAGTCTCTACAGCCTGTGTCCTCTAGTCTCTACAGCCTGTGTCCTCTAGTCTCTACAGCCTGTGTCCTCTAGTCTCTACAGCCTGTGTCCTCTAGTCTCTACAGCCTGTGTCCTCTAGTCTCTACAGCCTGTGTCCTCTAGTCTCTACAGCCTGTGTCCTCTAGTCTCTACAGCCTGTGTCCTCTAGTCTCTACAGCCTGTGTCCTCTAGTCTCTACAGCCTGTGTCCTCTAGTCTCTACAGCCTGTGTCCTCTAGTCTCTACAGCCTGTGTCCTCTAGTCTCTACAGCCTGTGTCCTCTAGTCTCTACAGCCTGTGTCCTCTAGTCTCTACAGCCTGTGTCCTCTAGTCTCTACAGCCTGTGTCCTCTAGTCTCTACAGCCTGTGTCCTCTAGTCTCTACAGCCTGTGTCCTCTAGTCTCTACAGCCTGTGTCCTCTAGTCTCTACAGCCTGTGTCCTCTAGTCTCTACAGCCTGTGTCCTCTAGTCTCTACAGCCTGTGTCCTCTAGTCTCTACAGCCTGTGTCCTCTAGTCTCTACAGCCTGTGTCCTCTAGTCTCTACAGCCTGTGTCCTCTAGTCTCTACAGCCTGTGTCCTCTAGTCTCTACAGCCTGTGTCCTCTAGTCTCTACAGCCTGTGTCCTCTAGTCTCTACAGCCTGTGTCCTCTAGTCTCTACAGCCTGTGTCCTCTAGTCTCTACAGCCTGTGTCCTCTAGCCTCTACAGCCTGTGTCCTCTAGTCTCTACAGCCTGTGTCCTCTAGTCTCTACAGCCTGTGTTCTCTAGTCTCTACAGCCTGTGTCCTCTAGTCTCTACAGCCTGTGTCCTCTAGTCTCTACAGCCTGTGTCCTCTAGTCTCTACAGCCTGTGTCCTCTAGTCTCTACAGCCTGTGTCCTCTAGTCTCTACAGCCTGTGTCCTCTAGTCTCTACAGCCTGTGTCCTCTAGTCTCTACAGCCTGTGTCCTCTAGTCTCTACAGCCTGTGTCCTCTAGTCTCTACAGCCTGTGTCCTCTAGTCTCTACAGCCTGTGTCCTCTAGTCTCTACAGCCTGTGTCCTCTAGTCTCTACAGCCTGTGTCCTCTAGTCTCTACAGCCTGTGTCCTCTAGTCTCTACAGCCTGTGTCCTCTAGTCTCTACAGCCTGTGTCCTCTAGTCTCTACAGCCTGTGTCCTCTAGTCTCTACAGCCTGTGTCCTCTAGTCTCTACAGCCTGTGTCCTCTAGTCTCTACAGCCTGTGTCCTCTAGTCTCTACAGCCTGTGTCCTCTAGCTCTACAGCCTGTGTCCTCTAGTCTCTACAGCCTGTGTCCTCTAGTCTCTACAGCCTGTGTCCTCTAGTCTCTACAGCCTGTGTCCTCTAGTCTCTACAGCCTGTGTCCTCTAGTCTCTACAGCCTGTGTCCTCTAGTCTCTACAGCCTGTGTCCTCTAGTCTCTACAGCCTGTGTCCTCTAGTCTCTACAGCCTGTGTCCTCTAGTCTCTACAGCCTGTGTCCTCTAGTCTCTACAGCCTGTGTCCTCTAGTCTCTACAGCCTGTGTCCTCTAGTCTCTACAGCCTGTGTCCTCTAGTCTCTACAGCCTGTGTCCTCTAGTCTCTACAGCCTGTGTCCTCTAGTCTCTACAGCCTGTGTCCTCTAGTCTCTACAGCCTGTGTCCTCTAGTCTCTACAGCCTGTGTCCTCTAGTCTCTACAGCCTGTGTCCTCTAGTCTCTACAGCCTGTGTCCTCTAGTCTCTACAGCCTGTGTCCTCTAGTCTCTACAGCCTGTGTCCTCTAGTCTCTACAGCCTGTGTCCTCTAGTCTCTACAGCCTGTGTCCTCTAGTCTCTACAGCCTGTGTCCTCTAGTCTCTACAGCCTGTGTCCTCTAGTCTCTACAGCCTGTGTCCTCTAGTCTCTACAGCCTGTGTCCTCTAGTCTCTACAGCCTGTGTCCTCTAGTCTCTACAGCCTGTGTCCTCTAGTCTCTACAGCCTGTGTCCTCTAGTCTCTACAGCCTGTGTCCTCTAGTCTCTACAGCCTGTGTCCTCTAGTCTCTACAGCCTGTGTCCTCTAGTCTCTACAGCCTGTGTCCTCTAGTCTCTACAGCCTGTGTCCTCTAGTCTCTACAGCCTGTGTCCTCTAGTCTCTACAGCCTGTGTCCTCTAGTCTCTACAGCCTGTGTCCTCTAGTCTCTACAGCCTGTGTCCTCTAGTCTCTACAGCCTGTGTCCTCTAGTCTCTACAGCCTGTGTCCTCTAGTCTCTACAGCCTGTGTCCTCTAGTCTCTACAGCCTGTGTCCTCTAGTCTCTACAGCCTGCGTCCTCTAGTCTCTACAGCCTGTGTCCTCTAGTCTCTACAGCCTGTGTCCTCTAGTCTCTACAGCCTGTGTCCTCTAGTCTCTACAGCCTGTGTCCTCTAGTCTCTACAGCCTGTGTCCTCTAGTCTCTACAGCCTGTGTCCTCTAGTCTCTACAGCCTGTGTCCTCTAGTCTCTACAGCCTGTGTCCTCTAGTCTCTACAGCCTGTGTCCTCTAGTCTCTACAGCCTGTGTCCTCTAGTCTCTACAGCCTGTGTCCTCTAGTCTCTACAGCCTGTGTCCTCTAGTCTCTACAGCCTGTGTCCTCTAGTCTCTACAGCCTGTGTCCTCTAGTCTCTACAGCCTGTGTCCTCTAGTCTCTACAGCCTGTGTCCTCTAGTCTCTACAGCCTGTGTCCTCTAGTCTCTACAGCCTGTGTCCTCTAGTCTCTACAGCCTGTGTCCTCTAGTCTCTACAGCCTGTGTCCTCTAGTCTCTACAGCCTGTGTCCTCTAGTCTCTACAGCCTGTGTCCTCTAGTCTCTACAGCCTGTGTCCTCTAGTCTCTACAGCCTGTGTCCTCTAGTCTCTACAGCCTGTGTCCTCTAGTCTCTACAGCCTGTGTCCTCTAGTCTCTACAGCCTGTGTCCTCTAGTCTCTACAGCCTGTGTCCTCTAGTCTCTACAGCCTGTGTCCTCTAGTCTCTACAGCCTGTGTCCTCTAGTCTCTACAGCCTGTGTCCTCTAGTCTCTACAGCCTGTGTCCTCTAGTCTCTACAGCCTGTGTCCTCTAGTCTCTACAGCCTGTGTCCTCTAGTCTCTACAGCCTGCGTCCTCTAGTCTCTACAGCCTGTGTCCTCTAGTCTCTACAGCCTGTGTCCTCTAGTCTCTACAGCCTGTGTCCTCTAGTCTCTACAGCCTGTGTCCTCTAGTCTCTACAGCCTGTGTCCTCTAGTCTCTACAGCCTGTGTCCTCTAGTCTCTACAGCCTGTGTCCTCTAGTCTCTACAGCCTGTGTCCTCTAGTCTCTACAGCCTGTGTCCTCTAGTCTCTACAGCCTGTGTCCTCTAGTCTCTACAGCCTGTGTCCTCTAGTCTCTACAGCCTGTGTCCTCTAGTCTCTACAGCCTGTGTCCTCTAGTCTCTACAGCCTGTGTCCTCTAGTCTCTACAGCCTGTGTCCTCTAGTCTCTACAGCCTGTGTCCTCTAGTCTCTACAGCCTGTGTCCTCTAGTCTCTACAGCCTGTGTCCTCTAGTCTCTACAGCCTGTGTCCTCTAGTCTCTACAGCCTGTGTCCTCTAGTCTCTACAGCCTGTGTCCTCTAGTCTCTACAGCCTGTGTCCTCTAGTCTCTACAGCCTGTGTCCTCTAGTCTCTACAGCCTGTGTCCTCTAGTCTCTACAGCCTGTGTCCTCTAGTCTCTACAGCCTGTGTCCTCTAGTCTCTACAGCCTGTGTCCTCTAGTCTCTACAGCCTGTGTCCTCTAGTCTCTACAGCCTGTGTCCTCTAGTCTCTACAGCCTGTGTCCTCTAGTCTCTACAGCCTGTGTCCTCTAGTCTCTACAGCCTGTGTCCTCTAGTCTCTACAGCCTGTCCTCTAGTCTCTACAGCCTGTGTCCTCTAGTCTCTACAGCCTGTGTCCTCTAGTCTCTACAGCCTGTGTCCTCTAGTCTCTACAGCCTGTGTCCTCTAGTCTCTACAGCCTGTGTCCTCTAGTCTCTACAGCCTGTGTCCTCTAGTCTCTACAGCCTGTGTCCTCTAGTCTCTACAGCCTGTGTCCTCTAGTCTCTACAGCCTGTGTCCTCTAGTCTCTACAGCCTGTGTCCTCTAGTCTCTACAGCCTGTGTCCTCTAGTCTCTACAGCCTGTGTCCTCTAGTCTCTACAGCCTGCGTCCTCTAGTCTCTACAGCCTGCGTCCTCTAGCCTCTACAGCCTGTGTCCTCTAGTCTCTACAGCCTGTGTCCTCTAGTCTCTACAGCCTGCGTCCTCTAGCCTCTACAGCTGCGTCCTCTAGCCTCTACAGCGCTGCTTAACACAGGGCTTCGACTTCAAAATTCGAAT